>JASVEL010013435.1:0-120574 GCA_032618575.1 Nicotiana noctiflora | reverse complement strand
AATTCCATTTGCAATAGCCTTGTGTCAATCAGACAAGAACATTAAATCATTACGAATCCCAATTGCTTTTCCTAATTCCCTTAAATACCATTCATATAATTCATTATTCTCTGAATCCACTAATCCAAAAGCTATAGGAAAAATTTGGTTATTTGCATCTTTGGTAACAGCTACTAATAGAACACCTCTATATTTATGTTTTAGAAATGTTCCATCAACAGCAATCAGTGGTCTACAATACTTCCAACCAGAAATTGATGCCCCATACATAAAAAACATGTAAAGAAACCTGTAAAATGAAAAGTAAATACAATTCAGTTAACTTACACAGTATAATATACTGGAGTTAAAGCTAATACAAGCTACAAATCCCTTAACATTTACGGTATCAAATAAACTGAAAATAGAATTTTTTTAGGTTAAATAGAACTCACCCAGTATATTATACAGGACAGAAACCTTAAAAAACACAGATATCCTATAAAATATACTGGATGACAACCACTAATATCCTGTATAATGTACCAGACAAAATGTAAACTAAATACAATTCAATTAACTTACAGTGTATAATATACTGGAGATAAAGCTAATACAAGTCACAAATCCCGTAACATTTATGTAATCAAATAAACTGAAAATAAAAAGTTTTAGGTTGAACAGAACTCAACCAGTATATTATACAGGACAGAAAACTTAAAAACACAGATATCCTGTAAAATATACTGGATGACAACCACTAACTAGACAAAATGAAAAGTACATATAATTCAGTTAACTTACGCAGTATAATATACTGGACATAAAGATAATACAAGCCACAAGTCCCGTAACATTTACGGGATAAAATAAACTGAAATTAGAAATTTTTAGGTAGAACAGAACTTACCCAATATAGTATACAGGACATAAAACTTATAAAACACGTATATCCTGTAAAATATACTGGATGACAACCACTAAAATCCTATATAATATTCTAGACAAAATCAAATACAATAGATTGTAGAAAACTCACATTGTATAATTTAAAAAAAAGATTTACCTGTTTTCTTCATCTCTCACAATATTTGTATATGATCCTGGATTTTTTTGTTCCATCATATACAAATACGATGGAAGTTGCTCATAATTTTGTTCAGTTGTTCCTCTTAACAAAGATAACCCCTTTTGAATAGCATGCCATGCTTTTCCATAACCAACATCGATTCCATGTGCTCATTTCATCTCTGAAATGACAAACTTAGGCTTTACATCTATAGCTATGTCTCTTAAGTTCTCAATCACATAATCTCTAATCACATTTGAAGTTGCTTGTCTTTGATCTGATTTTCGAATATCAACTGAGCAGTCATATCTTCTCTGAAATTTAACTATTTTGAAAAGTGTCGATTCCTTAATTCTTGAACCTCGAACAGTCCAACCACACTTTTCATCAGCACAAACCAAACAATATCTCGTGTTACTTGACCTGTTAACATAAAACTTAAAGTGCTCTTTTATTGCAGCTAACCGAAAACATTTTATCATTGAATTTTTATCTTGAAAAACAAGACCCAAGTTTTACATCATCCAGTGTTGCATTTTCTTTTAATATTATTGAAGGAGATTGTTTTGCCTTTCCCTTTCCTTTTCTTTTTCTTGCTTCAATACTTTACAATGATTCAATGTGCTGATCTTCCAATGGAATTACAATTGCTTTTTCCATTGCAATATCATAAATTGGATTCTCCTGCTCTTCCGGATGATATGTGTTCTCTGCAATAATTGTTGATTATCAATGTCCATTATTGCATTACCTTCTAGTTGTGTAACGACCCAGCCCGTCGTTACGGGAATTACCACCCCGTTATGCTGCATTAACATATCTTATGCTTCTATATCAGTGTTAGAACCTATCGGGTGAGTTAGGGGTGAATTGATTCGAAAATGAAGCAAATAGCATGTTTGAAGGAAGTTTGAATATGGAAAGTCAACCAAGAGTTGACTATCGAGTTAGAGTGCTCGAATCGGATTCTGATGATTCGACTAGTTTCGAGGGATCATTTATGACTTAGGAGAGCAATCGGAATTGAATTTGGAGGCCCGGTGTAGTTTTAGGCTTGAATAGGCTAAGGTTGAATTTTGGCAAAATCCGAACGGTAGGTGAGATTTTGATCCGGGGGTCAGAATGGAATTCTGACAATTCCTGTAGCTTCGTTATGTGATTTTGGATATGTCTGCAAATTTTCAGGTCATTCGGACATCGTTTGGTCGAGTTTTTGATTGAATGAGCAATTCGGAAATTTTGAAGAAACTTAGGCTTGAATCCGTGTGTAATTGGTGATTTTGATGTTTAGGATGGTATTTTTATGCTTGGAATAAGTTCGTATCGTGTTTTGGAGTATGTTGGTGGTTTTCGTTGGGGTCCCGGGGGCCTCGGGGTGAATCCGGACCATCATCCGGCATTTTTGGAACTTGGAAAGCTGTTGTAAAATTGCAGATCACTGGGCATAAAATAAGCCTTCGCGTTCGCGAAGGCATGTTCCGCGTTCGCGTAGGCTGGGGTCAGTGGTCATCGCAACCTAGAGTTGACTGCCGCGTTCGCGTAAGAGGAAGCTGGGAAGCATCGCGTTCGCGATGGTTTGGGTCGCGTTCGCATGTAAGGAATTCATAAGACATCGCGAACGCGTGAGGCATGTCGCGTTCGCGTAGAGGAAAAATCCGGGCTGGGGAGAATGGTCTTCGCGAACGCGTGACTGTGTGTCGCGTTTGTGATGAAGTAATGGAATAATGCATCGCGTTCACGTGAGAGGCATTGCGAACGCGATGAAGAAATTAAGCTGGCAGTGAAGTTAAAACCAGAACATAACCAGTCGCGCGTTTCATACCCCAAACCTCCATTTTTGAGTTCCAAGAGAAGGTATTGACGGGAGATTGCTGGGAAATCATTGGGGTTTCGTCGGAGGTAAGTTTTGTGGCTTAACTACATCATTTTATCATGAAATCCTTGGTTAATTCCCTGTAAATGGAAGATTAAAGGGGGGTTTGAGCCCTAGGCCTAAATTGAAGAAAAACACTGATTTGAGTGGGCAAATGGAGTCCGATTTTGGTAAATTTTATATGCCTAGACTAGTATCGAGATAATGATTCCGAATATATAACTTTTGTAAGATTTTGAGGAGCGTACCGAAAGTCGGGTTTTGGCAACTTTGTGAATTTCGGTGTAAATTGAGTTGTTTTGATTGGGTATCGTTCCATTAGCCTATTTTGATATATTTGTGCTGATTTGTGCTAGTTTTGACGTGCATGGATGCCGGTTCGAGGAGCTAAGGCGTTGCGGGCATGAGCTTTCGTCGGTTCGAGGTGGGTAATACTTATAAATGATGTCCTGAGGGTTGGTAAACCCCGGACTTGCACATCTTAGTGCTGTGTTGCGGTGACTTGCACGTCAGATAACGGGCATGGGGTAGAGCACCATTGGGGATCGTGACTTGGTCTGTCCCGCTTAATAAATAATAACACCTAATTGTTGAAATGAATTGGACTAATTATCATGTGTGGGCTTCGTGCCAATTATTTGAATCCTTCAAGGATTGGTATCACTGTCTTCATAACACTGTGCATATTTTATTCTAAATTTAAGGTTTAAAATGGTATTTTGCTAATCAGCATTTTTATAAGGTTATGAAAAACTTGAACAAGGTCTTAATAACATTTTTAGCTGTGAGCTAATATGATATTGTTGCCCGTAGGGCTTTCTTGATTATTTGTTAGACTGATTGGGGCCGAGGGCCATATGTTAGGGCATGACATTTTATGTAAGCATATGAATACACATGCATGGATTGGACTGCACGCCGCAGTGGTATACGGAACGGGCTGCGCGCCGCAGCAGGTGTGATATTAATATTGTGCTTGGGCTGTAGGAGCCCCTCCGGAGTCTGAACCCCCACAATGAGCACGGGTACCCAAATTGGATCGGGCTACACGCCGTAGCGGTCATATGCATTGCATGGCATACATACATTGGTTTACGTGTACTACGTGGCATAACATTCAACACTCATACATTACTGGCACACATGCATTAGTTGCCTTATTGACCAGATCTCCCGGTGTAAATTGATAAGGAGTGCTGAGCCCGAGGGGCTGATTTGAGTGCGGACTTGCACTGCTTGAGATTGTATCCAGGTATTGGTATAATATTATGAAAGAAAGTAGCTAAAAATTGAGATTTTAATAATCTACTCACATATGCTGGAAAGGAATAAAAAGATAGTTCTGTATTGTGTAGCATGAGATAGTGCCTATCGTGGTTTTCTTCCCTTCAGCATTATTTACTTTTATTAGTGTTGAGTTGGAAGTACTCACACCCGACTCCTTGCACCTTGTGTGCAGATTCAGGTACATCACAGCAGGGCTGATTCTATTGCGGCTCGGGAGTGCTTTTGGACAGTCGAGGTAGCTGCCAGCGTTCGGAGGACCTGATTCTCCAGTTTGTCTGTATTTTTGTGCTGATCATCCCACACTTGTGCACAGTTATATTCACTATTTACACTTTGTATACTCCGTAGAGGCTCATGACTCTTGACCCTTCGGTCTATGGGAGTTGGCACGTGTTGGGACTTGGTTCCCTATTTTTAATATATCTATCACTGTTGTGCTTAAATTGGATGCTTAAATTGGATAAAGTGAGCTTGTGGCTCCGTGATTTGTGGTTAATTGGTCAGGCTGGCCTAGAAATGTGTTGGGCGCCATCACGACCGGATTTGGGATCGTGACAAGATGGTATCAGTGCCTAGGTTTACTAGGCCTCATGAGTCTTGAGCCGGTTAGTAGAGTCTTGTGGATCGGTACGGGGACGCCTGTACTTATCCTCGGGAGGCTGCGAACCTTTAGGAAACACTTCACATTTCTTGGAATTCTTATCGTGCGCATTTGATTCAACTTGAGATATAATTTTTGAAATTCCTTCCACACGTCTGTGTACGCTTCGAGCGCTCGGTAATATAATTTCCTTGAGGGCTTGTGATTCCCCGATCGAGGGGCGAGATATAATCTCTGTGAATTCATGTTGGGCCAGTCGGGAGGACTTGAGGCCAGATCTTTGTCTATGGCTTGAGCACCAATGTACTAATTTCGCGAGTCGGTATTGATCTTTATTTTGCAAATGGCAGTTTGATAATGGGAGAGCTGTAAGGTATTCAGTTCTTGTTGTGATTTGATATGTAGCCCTAGTTATGGGCGTTAGAAATAAGTTCGTTGCCTCTTAGCGGAAATGTAAAGTGCACTATGTGTGGTAGTATGAGTTTAGACTCAAGAAAATTGAATTGGTTGTGCTATGAGTATTGCGGTGAGGGGTATTTTGGCATATGTTATGATTCGAGCAGGTGCAGCGCATGTCCATGTATCAATTTTGATAATATAACTTGTATAGTGTTGAGATTAATGTTGTTGATATACATTGCGATGTCTTGTTAAGTTATGGATGTATTGTTAGAATGGTTTGGTGATTCTCTGGCAGGTGGATAGGCCAAATTACAAAGGAAACTCTGCCGAAATTTTTGGAAAATTTGGGACTTAGAAAGATTTCGGTCACCTAAAGAGAGTGGGCTTATTGGTGGTGCGTGTATAAATGCAAGAATTGCAGAAGAGCTAAGGTCTCTGATGATTCGAGTCTCTGTCAAGGCTTGTAAATGACTTGAGTTTAATCTCATTGTAACATTTCGGCATCACTTGAGTAATAAAGATATGAGTGGTTGAAAGTGCTTTGATGAATGGCTTCGAGCTAAGTTGGGGAGGTTGCTAATGATTAACTGATTGCACTATTGTGTGCTATGTTGATTCTGTCTCTAAGTATGTTGGGAAATTCTGGTAAAGGTTATGGTGCTTCGTAGATCCGATGAAGTACTAGGGTGTTTTGAACTGCTGTTGGTAAAGAATATTCACCATATAGAAAAGAAAGATAGCTGATTGTATTTGTAAGTAATCACGTTCTGCGATGTCAGAATTCTAACAAAACACGAGTGGTTCTACTTAATAGGACAGTTGAATTACAGCTAAATAAGGGTGAACGATGCCCGAGAATGGTTTTGCAGTGTTCAAGATTTTGCTTGTAACAGTCAGGTGCCTTAAGATTTGTGTATGTGGCTAAAGATGGCAATTTCAAGGCTTGTGTTATATCATGTGAATGATGGGATTCTAGGTATCCGTATTGCGAAGTACTGATAACAATTTAAAAATCGCGAGAAGTTCATCAAAATAAAGTGGTAGAATGTGGTACTTTTGGGAAACATTGAGAAAGTATTCAGTGGCCTATGGGTCTTAGACCGTGTGGTCTTGTGTACGAGTCTTGTGTGGTAAAAAGGGTTGAGGCATTGTCGTACTTCAGTAAAGACTGATATGAAATTTGAGAGGAATCAAAAAGGAAACTTGGTAAATGGAACAACTTGTTAATAAACCAGAATGGTATAAAAAGGGATACGATTGATTCCTGGTATGTGGTCGAAGTAATGAGTCTTGCAGACATTACAGCAAAGCTCTTGAGTGTTGGCAGTTGTGTAACTCGATATGGGTATAAGGACTCAGTCCTGGCAGTTTAACTTATGCAATGAAATTGGGAGAAAGAGTTTATGATGTGTTCTACCATGGTTTGAAAATGAGTGTATTTTTCTTGTTGGCATGTAAGGTCTGGAATGTGCAATGAGTTTTCTCTATATGGGATCATGAAAGTCCTTGACTAGTTGAGTGCGCCGATGTTGAGGCAGAGGAAAGGGATATGAATTTCCATGATGTCTTAGTGTGATATGGTATATACGATGTGTTATGGAAAGTTGATAATGGTATATTCTAGGTTTTGAGATCAGTTCATAATATATGGGAAGTCAATAAAAATACTGAGCAGCGCGGATAGCTGCAGGTGAATTAAGAATCGATCTTTCTGATGATTTAAGAAAATGGTACTGCTATACTATTAACTTGGCAGGGAATATTGTCCAAAAGGGACAAGGTAATGTAAACTGATAATATCTAATGGCATGGTGGTATTCTCTTGTTGGATCGACCGTAATAATTGAGTCGTTGATGGCATAGTGAAATTCTTGGATGGCTTTCGTGGAACGAATGGGCGCTTGATGTGTGTTATGTATTCGTACGGTGGAGTGTGGAACCAGGTATAGTGATTCATGTGTTATATATGTGTTGGAGACTAGAAGTTCTCGTAATCCGCCTATGCAGTGGTTGTATATCGCGTGTATCGACACCGTTTTGTGGTTATTGGAAATTGGAAGCCCTAGTGGCTCTCTCTTAGCTTGATATGATGAATTTGGGTTATGATACCTTATTTCAGACTGGTTGACATAAGACAAGTCGTCTAGACAAATGTGATATGGACTATGTCGGAAAATGGCACAAATTGCGTAGCACAGAGCATCAGAGTATGCTCCAATAGAGTAGTTGTACACAGGACCAGCGGACGACTGGTAGGCATTGCTTTGTCAGTTGGACCTTAGTGGCGAATGTCAGTGTAGAGGTATCTACCATTGATTCAGTTCCGGTATTGAGAAACGTTGTCGGATGCGTTTCATGTGGCCGAGCTTGAGGCTATATATATATATATATATTGCTGTAATGAGAAAATTCAACTCGATATGCATTTCCTTTTTGCAAGATTTCTGCATGGATCGGGTGGCACGCCGCCACGGGTTATTTGGATCGGGTGGCACGCCGCCACGGGTATGTCATTGGAGCGGGTTGCACGCCGCAACAGAATATTGTGAAAATATAGTTAGTTATATGCTACTGGGTTTACAATACTTCCCCACTTCTGAGGAAAAGTCCGTTTTGAGTATCGCTTGGCAAATGGCACGTCGGTTGTGTCCTTTCAGGATTTGATAGCATACGTTAATTATTTCACCGTGGGTGAGGTTGATTGCTTGGGTTCAAGACCTAGATCTGTGCGTGGCTAAACGTTTTGAGCTTGGTAGCTTGAGGTTCTTCATGAGTAATAGTGTTTGGATAGAATCATGAATCGTGTCAAGGCCACGTGATGTTATGACCTCTCGAGGAGGATTCAGGTACTCTATTTCTATAATGTGAGACGCGATCTCAGTTCTATGTTATGATGGCACATAGGAATTGAATTGCAGCTCTTTTGCTGGAGACAGTTGTCATGATTTGAAATGTCATGATTCGAGTGTGTTCAGACGTTTCTATTGGAGCCTATGTTGTGCTCGTCGTGGCTTAGGTCAGTGTTGAGGTGTCAAATTACCAGTGCGGTGTGTTATGATCGAAATGAGCGTTGGAGCCAATAGTGAGTGTGAGTATATGTGATTTCAGCTGGCTAGAAAGGTAATATCGAGATTTGGGTCCGAAATCTGTTGTGGTATCAATTAAAAGTGAAATGGATTCATGAATGGTTGACCTGAGAGATGGGTTCGATATATCGCGTGTTCGGTTGCCGTGGGCATGATATGAAGGTGTTGGAACAAGACTCTATCTAATGAAAAGGGTTTTTCAGTTGGTATTTGGTTATCATGGGAAATTGTGTGATTAGAGACTATTATCTCGAGTGATTGGGTTGTTTGATACATCATATGATCTCACCCGGAGTGGTGAGTATGGGTTATTGCAGTGGATTCTAGTGTATCCTGAGTATAGGCATGGGATTAGCAATTGGTATATGATTTCGGAATGTGCAATGTGGTTTATGGTTCAGATGGTCTGTGAGATTTCAGCTATATGGTGTTTTCAGACTTATGAGAGAGAGGGTGATGTGTGATCGCCCGAATATATGCTTGGTAAGGTCATTCAGCTATTGGGTTGCTTCTAGTACAACTCTGGGTCCGCTCGAGGACGAGCATTTGTTTAAGTTGGGGAGAATGTAACGACCCGGCCCGTCGTTACGGGAATTACCACCCTGTTATGTTGCATTAACATATCTTATGCTTCTATATCAGGTGTTAGAACCTATCGGGTGAGTTAGGAGTGAATTGAATTGAAAATGAAGCAAATAGCATGTTTGAAGGAAGTTTGAATATGGAAAGTCGACCTAGAGTTGACTATCGAGTTAGAGTGCTCGGAATAGGATTCTGATGATTCGACTAGTTTCGAGGGATCATTTATGACTTAGGAGAGCAATCGGAATTGAATTTGGAGGCTCGGTGTAGTTTTAGGCTTGAATTGACTAAGGTTGAATTTTGGCGAAATCCGAACGGTAGGTGAAATTTTGATCCGAGGGTCGGAATGGAATTCTGACAATTCCTGTAGCTTGGTTATGTGATTTTGGATATGTCTGTAAATTTTTAGGTCATTCGGACGTCGTTTGGTCGGGTTTTTGATTGAATGAGCAATTCGGAAATTTTGAAGAAACTTAGGCTTGAATCCGTGTGCAATTGGTGATTTTGATGTTTAGGATGGTGTTTTTATGCTTGGAATAAGTTCGTATCGTGTTTTGGAGTATGTTGGTAGTTTTTGTTGGGGTCCCGGGGGCCTCGGGGTGAATCCGGACCATCATCCGGCATTTTTGGAACTTGAAAGTCTGCTGTAAAATTGCAGATCACTGGGCATAAAATAAGTCTTCGCGTTCGCGAAGGCAAGTTCCGCGTTCGCGTAGGCCGGGGTCAGTGGTCATCGCGTTCGCAAGGGGTGGTGCCGCGTTCGCGTAAGAGGAAGCTGGGAAGCATCGCGTTCGCGATGGTTTGGGTCGCGTTCGCATATAAGGAATTCATAAGGCATCGCGAACGCGTGAGGTATGTCGCGTTCGCGTAGAGGAAAAATCCGAGCTGGGGAGAATGGTCTTCGCGAACGCGTGAATGAGTGTCGCGTTCGCGATGAAGAAGAGGAATAAGGCATCGCGTTCGCGTGAGAGGCGTCGCGAACGCGATGAAGAAATTAGGCTGGCAGTGAAGTTAAAACCAAAACATAACCAGTCGCGGGTTTCATACCCCAAACCTCCATTTTTGAGTTCCAAGAGAAGGTATTGACGGGAGATTGCTGGGAAATCATCGGGGTTCCGTCGTAGGTAAGTTTTGTGGCTTAACTACATCATTTTATCATGAAATCCTTGGTTAATTCCCTGTAAATGGAAGATTAAAGGGGGGTTTGAGCCCTAGGCCTAAATTGAAGAAAAACACTGATTTGAGTGGGCAAATGGAGTCCGATTTTGGTAAATTTTATATGCCTAGACTCGTATCGAGTTAATGATTCCGAATATGTAACTTTTGTAAGATTTTGAGAAGTGTACCGAAAGTCGGGTTTTGGCAACTTTGTAAATTTCGGTGTAAATTGAGTTGTTTTGACTGGGTATCGTTCCATTAGCCTATTTTGATATATTTGTGCTGATTTGTGCTAGTTTTGACGTGCGTGGATGCCGGTTCGAGGAGCTAAGGCATCGCGGGCATGAGCTTTCGTCGGTTCGAGGTGGGTAATACTTGTAAATGATGTCCCGAGGGTTAGTAAACCCCGGACTTGCACATCTTAGTGTTGTGTTGAGGTGACTTGCACGCCGGATAACGGGCATGGGGTAGAGCACCATTGGGGATCGTGACTTGGTCCGTCCCGCGTAATAAATAATAACACCTAATTGTTGAAATGAATTGGACTAATTATCATGTGTGGGCTTCGTGCCAATTATTTGAATCCTTCAGGGATTGGTATCACTGTCTTGATAACACTGTGCATATTTTATTCTAAATTTAAGGTTTAAAATGGTATTTTGCTATTCAGCATTTTTATAAGGTTATGAAAAACTTGAACCATGTCTTAATAACATTTTTAGCTGTGAGAAAATATGATATTGTTGCTCGTAGGGCTTTCTTGATTATTTGTTAGACTGATTGGGGCCGAGGGCCATATGTTAGGGCATGACATCTCATGTGAGCATATGCATACACATGCATGGATCGGACTGCACGCCGCAGTGGTATACGGATCGGGCCGCGCGCCGCAGCAGGTGTGATATTAATATTGTGCTTGGGCTGTAGGAGCCCCTCCGGAGTCTGAACCCCCACGGTGAGCACGGGTACCCAAATTGGATCGGGCTACACGCCGTAGCGGTCATATGCATTGCATGGCATACATACATTGGTTTACGTGTACTACGTGGCATAACATTCAGCACTCATACATTACTAGCACACATGCATTAGTTGCCTTATTGACCAGATCTCCTGGTGTAAATTGATAAGGAGTGCTGAGCCCGAGGGGCTGATTTGAGTGCGGACTTGCACTGCTTGAGATTGTATCCAGGTATTGGTATAATATTATCAAAGAAAGTAGCTAAAAATTGAGATATTAATAATCTACTCACATATGCTGGAAAGGAATAAAACAATAGTTCTGTATTGTGTAGCATGAGATAGTGCCTATCGTGCTTTTCTTCCCTTCAGCATTATTTACTTTTATTACTGCTGAGTTGGAAGTACTCACACCCGACTCCCTGCACCTTGTGTGCATGTGACGACCCGGCCCGTCGTCACGGGAATTACTACCCCGTTATGTTGAAATTGTATGTTTTATGCTTTTATATCAGTGTTAAAGTCTATCGGGTGAGTTAGGAGTGATTTGGATTGGAAATGAGGCATATAGCCTTTTTGAAAGAAACTTGAATAAGGAAAGTTAACCCGGAGTTGACTATTTAGCTAGAGGGCACGGAATCGGATTCTGATGATTCGGTTAGTTTCGGGAGGTGATTTGTGACTTAGGGGAGCGATCGGAATTGAATTTGGAGGCCCGGTGTAGAAATAGGCTTGAATCGGCTAAGGTTGAATTTTGGCGAAATCCGATCGATAGGTGAGATTTTGACCCGGGAGTCGGAATGGAATTCCGACAGTTGCAGTAGCTCCGTTAGGTGATTTTGGATGTGCCTGCAAAATTTCAGGTCATTCAGAGGTCGTTTGGTCGGGTTTTTGATCGAATGTGCAATTCGGAAAGTTTTAAGAAATTTAGGTATGAATTCGATGTTAATCATGGGTTTTGATGTTGTTAGACGTGTTTTTATGATTGGAATGAGTTCGTATCGTGCTTTGGAGTATGTTGGTGGTTTTCGTTGGGGTCCCGGGAGCCTCGGGATGAATTCGGGGGTCCAAACGGACCAATTTGTGCCAAAAGGCACTGCTGTTCTGCTGCAATTATTGCAGAGAATTTTTGCTCTCTGCGATCGCGATGTTTTGAATGCGATCGCATAAGGCAGCGTTTGGGTGTATCGCAATCGCGTGGTGATATCTGCGATCGCCTAGGCCAATGTCGGAATGCAGTGCGATCGCGTTTCGGTTCACGCGATCGCGTAAGGTCAAGTCCGGATGCAATGCGATACCGGGCTGCAGTTGCGATTGCGTAGGGATCTTTGGTTGTTCACTGCGATCGCGTGCCAAAGGCTGTGATCGCGTAGAAGAAAAATCAGGCCCCAGGGATTTGTGCATCGCGATTGCGAGCCCAGTGCTGCGATCGCGTAGGGTTAATTGGCCTGGCAGTGAGTTTAAGTCCAGAACTGGTCAGTCGCGGGTTTAATACCCAAAACCTCCATTTTTGTGTTCCAAGAGAAGAAATTGACGGGAGATTGCTGGGAAAACATCGGGGTTTCGTTGGAGGTAAGTTTTGTGGCTTAATTACATCATTTGACATGAAATCCTTTGTTAAATTTCTGTAAATGGAAGATTAAAGGGGGGTTTGAGCCCTAGGCCTAAATTGAAGAAAAACACTGATTTGAGTGGGCAAATGGAGTCCGATTTTGGTAAATTTTATATGCTTAGACTCGTATCGAGATGAGGATTCCGAATATGTGACTTTTGTAATTTTTCGACAAGCGTGCCGAAAGTCAGGTTTTGACAACTTTGGGAATTTTGATGTAAATTGAGTTGTATTGATTGGGTGTTGTCCCATTGGCCTAATTTGTTGTGTTTCTACTCTATTTGATCAGATTCTACACGTGCAGAGCTTGATTCTCGTGGAAAGGGCATTGCGGAGTAGTCGTCGTGCCGTATTGAGGTGGGTAATAGATGTGGGTGATGACCAGCGGGTTCGAAACCCCGGTATACCACTTTGTGACGCTGTATAGCGGTGAGACACGTACTCTCTTGTGAGTGCGGGGTCGATTGTGATTGGGGACTATGGCTTAGTCCGACTTGTTGATACTGTGTTATGACATTGGCTATTCTTGAGCCATCGAACCTCCTTCTCGGATGGTTGCATACTATATATTGAGATATTGGCCACTCTTGAGCCGAGGAACCCCCTTCTTGGGCGGTTGAGTATACTTGTGGGCCGTGAGCCAGTTATTGGATCCCGCGAGGATCGTTATCATTGTCTTATCATATTGACATGTTAGTTACCACCAGTCCGTAGCTATTTCTGTTATCATGCTATTTCCAATCTCTGGAACTTGGTATTACTGTTTTCCAACTGAAAAATGATAAAAAGTGTTTTCAAAACTACTTTTGAGCCTGCGAGGCTGTATTTGCATATTAGCTGACTGGTAGTGGATCGGGATGCGCGCCGCAGCAGTATATATGTTGGATCCGACTGCACGCCGCAGTTATATTGTGCTTGGGCTGTAGGAGCCCCTCCGGAGTCTGAACCCCCACAGTGAACACGGGTACTCAAATTGGATCGGGCTACGCGCCGTAGCGGTCATATCATGCATTGCATTGCATTTAGCTACATCTGCTTAGCTGTTATACTGTTTTGCTGGCACTTGTTGGTACATGTACAGTCGATATTGATTTTGTGACAGGGTAATTGGTTATAGCTTTACATAGTGCTTTATTGCGGATTTCTTATCTGCGCTGTCTTACCCTTGTTTATTACCACTGAGTCTGGCAGCACTCATTTTACTCCCTGCACCTTGTGTGCAGATCCAGGTACCTCTCAGCAGTGATCCAGTGGCTGTGCGAGGCGACATTTGTGGATATTCGAGGTAGCTGCAGAGTCCGCAGGACCCGATATTCCTTCTTACTGTCTCTCGATTTTGTATTGACTTTTCTTTCCGCACTTGGTATCTTGTAAACCTTTATACACTCATGTTCGGTAGAGGCTCATGACTCTTGACCCTTCGGTCTATGGGAGTTGATGTATTATGGGACTTGGTTCCCCGTTTTCATTATATGTATTACTATTGCTTCGTGATTTGATATGCTTAAATGGGCTAAAGAGAGCTTCTAGCTCCGTTATTGTTATTGATTGGTCGGGCTGGCTTAGCAATGTGCTGGGCGCCATCACGACCGGATTTGGGGTCGTGACAAGTTGGTATCAGAGCCTAGGTTACTAGGCCTCATGAGTCTTGAGCCGGTTGGTAGAGTCTTGTGGATCGGTACAGGGACGCCTGTAATTATCCTCGGGAGGCTGCGAACCTTTAGGAAAACTTCACATTTCTTGAACTCTGTCGTGCGATCTTGTTGTTCCGAGAACTGAACTTCTATATTCTATTCTCTCGCAGATGGCCAGAACGCGAGCATCAGGACGAGGTGGACGACCTCTATTGCCACCTGTTAGAGGCCGTGGGTGCGGTCGTGCTAGAGGTAGAGGTAGGGCAGCTGAGATATTATCGGTGTGTTCCGGTTTGGCTCAAGTAGTATCAGCTACCGCTACTGCAGCGACATCTCAGACAGGGGGTGGTCAGCAGACCCCTGCAGCTTGCACACCTAAGCAGGTTGTTCAGGGACTTCAGACGCCAGAGACGGTCCCCGCTCAGGTGGTTGCCCCAGTTATTCCTCCAGCTACACCAGCTCCAGAGCGTATGGTTCAGACTATGCCCGACGACGAGCAGCACCGTCTTGAGAGATTTGGTAGACTTCAGCCACCCTATTTCGGTGGCGCTGAGGGCGAGGATGCCCGTGGTTTCTTGGATAAGTGTCAGAGGATGCTACGTACAGCTGGTATTCTTGAGTCTAGCGGAGTTTCATTTACCACCTTTCAGTTTACTGGTCCCACATTTGATTGGTGGGAGGAGTTTGAGAGGCGTAGGCCTGCAGGAGCAGCACCTCTCACATGGCAACAGTTTTCTACTCTCTTTCTAGAGAAATATGTACCTCAGTCTCGTCGCGAGGAGCTACGTCGCCAGTTCGAGTGGTTGGTTCAGGGCGACATGTCTGTGACCCAGTATGAGCTCAGATTCACACAGTTGGCTAGGCATGCCACATGGATGATCCCTAATGATAGGGAGAGGATCGGGAGGTTCATTGATGGCCTCAACTACTCTATCCGCATTCTTATGACCAGAGAGAGAGTTTTGTCATCATCATTTGAGCAGGTTGTTGGACATGGCACGCTCTATTGAGGCGGATCGTCGCCGAGAGAGAGAGAGGAGCGGGAGGCCAAGAGGCCTCGTGGTTCCGGTAGTTTTAGTGGTGCTCCATCTAGAGGGCATTTTCAGCAGGGCAGAGGTCGCTAATCTAGACCTTCTCATTCAGGCCGTCCTGAGCAGAGCAAGACCTTATGGTCGTGGTCGACAGGGGTTTCAGCAGGGTCAGTCATCGCTTAGTGCCCTTCCAGCCCAGGGTGCAGCACCTACTTCTTCAGCCCAGGGTTCTTCTACGGCGAGAGGTTCCCTTCAGTCCCCTTCTCCAGCACCAGGTGCATGTTATGAGTGTGGTGAGTTTGGCCACACGAGGAGACAGTGCCCTCGACTCCGTAGGGACAGGACTCAGCAGAGGGATCAGCCCTCATCTTCAGCACCATCTCAGCCTAGTAGAGGTGGAGGTCAGTCTTCTCGTGGTCGCCCCAGGGGCGAGGAGAGATCTGGTGGAGGCCAGGCACGGTTCTATGCACTTCCTGACAGGCGTGATGCAGTTGCCTCCGATGCAGTGATTACAGGTATCATTTCTGTCTGTCAGAGAGATGCCTCTGTTCTATTTGATCCAGGGTCCACATATTCTTACGTGTCCTTTTACTTTGAACATCACTTGGGTGCGACTCGTAGTAGTCTTGATTTACCTGTTCATGTATCCACCCCCGTGGGTGATACGATTGTTGTGGATCATGTCTATAGATCCCGTGTTATATCTATTGGGGGTCTGGAGACCCAGGCACATTTGTTATTGTTGGGGATGGTGGACTTTGATGTTATATTGGGTATGGACTCGTTGTCTCCGTACCATGCTATATTGGACTGTCATGCTAAGACAGAGTTACGTTGGCCATTCCTGGTATTTCTCAGATCTAGTGGTGGGGTTCGACCGATTTCGTCCCTAGCCGTGTCATTTCGTTCTTAAAAGCTCGAAGATGGTCGAAAAAGGGTGTTTATCATACTTGGATTTTGTTAGAGATGTGGGAGCTGTCTCCTAGAATTTATTTTGTACCTGTTGTGAGGGACTTCCCAGATGTATTCCCCTCAGACCTGCCGGGCATGCCGCCGGACAGGGATATTGATTTTGGCATTGACTTGGTGCCGGGCACTCAGCCTATATCCGTTCCTCCTTATCGGATGGCACCAACTGAGTTGAAAGAACTGAAAGAGCAACTTCAGGATCTTTTGGATAAAGGTTTCATCCGCCCTAGTGTGTCCCCGTCGGGTGCGCCGGTATTATTTGTTAAAAAGAATGATGGTTCCATGCGAATGTGTATTGATTATAGGCAATTGAACAAAGTGACAGAGAAGAACAAGTACCCTCTACCGCGCATAGATGATTTGTTTGATCAGGTTACAGGGTGCGAGGGTGTTTTCTAAGATCGATCTTCGTTCAGGCTATCATCAGCTGAAGATCAGGGACTCAGATATTATGAAGACCGCATTTAGGACCCGATATGGTCATTATGAGTTTCTTGTGATATCGTTTGGGCTGACCAACGCCCCAGCAGCATTTATGCATCTGATGAACAGTGTGTTCAGGCCTTATTTGGATTCATTTGTGATTGTGTTCATTGATGACATTCTAGTCTACTCCCGTAGTCAGGAGGAGCATGCTGAGCATTTGAGTATTGTGTTGCAGAGATTGAGGGAGGAGAAGCTATATGCTAAATTCTCCAAGTGTGAGTTTTGGCTCGAGTCCGTAGCATTTCTGGGACATGTGGTGTCTCGTGATGGTATTCAGGTTGATCCTAAGAAGATAGAGGCGGTGCAGAGTTGGCCTAGACCGTCCTCAGCTACAGAGATCAGGAGTTTTCTTGGTTTGGCGGGATATTATCGCCGGTTTGTTCAGGGATTTTCATCCATTGCTTCTTCATTGACTAAATTGACCCAGAAGGGTGCACCATTCGTGTGGTCGGATGAGTGCGAGGAGAGCTTTCAGAAGCTCAAGACAGCTTTGACCACAGCTCCAGTGTTAGTATTGCCATCAGCTTCAGGTTCATATACTGTTTATTGTGATGCCTCGAGAGTGGGGATATGTTGTGTGTTGATGCAGGAAGGTAAGGTGATTGCTTATGCTTCTCGGCAGTTGAAGCCACATGAGAAGAACTATCCTGTTCATGATTTGGAGCTAGCCGCCATTGTTCATGCCTTGAAGATTTGGATGCACTATTTGTACGGTGTGTCTTGTGAGGTGTATACCGACCATCGTAGTCTCCAGCACTTGTTCAAACAGAAAGACCTTAATTTGAGACAACGAAGATGGCTAGAGTTGCTGAAGGATTATGACATTACTATATTATATCATCCGGGGAAGGCCAATGTGGTGGCCAATGCCTTGAGCCGGAAGGCGGTCAGTATGGGGAGTTTGGCATATATTCCAGCTGAGGAGAGGCCATTTGCTTATGATGTTCAGGTTCTAGCCAATCGGCTAGTGAGGTTAGATATTTCGGAGCCCAGCCGGGTATTGGCTTGTGTTGTATCTCGGTCATCTCTATATGATCGTATTCGTGAGCGCCAGTATGATAATCCACATTTGGTTGTCCTTAGGGACAGAGTTCAGCATGATGATGCTAGAGATGTCACCATTGATAGTGACGGTGTATTGAGGATGCAGGGCCGGATATGTGTGCCCAATGTTGATGGCCTTCGTGAGTTGATTCTGGAGGAGGCCCATAGCTCGCGGTATTCTATCCATCCAGGAGCCACTAAGATGTATCAAAATTTGAAACAGCACTATTGGTGGAGAAAGATGAAAATGGACATTGTCAAACAAGTAGCATGGTGCCTCAACTGTCAGCAGGATAAGTACGAGCATTAGAGGCCCGGTGGTGTATTTCAGCGCATTGATATTCCTGAGTGGAAATGGGAGAGGATCACTATGGACTTTGTTACTGGACTCCCTCGGACGGCGAGGAAGTTTGATTCTGTATGGGTGATTGTGGATAGACTGACCAAGTCAGCTCACTTCATTCCAGTTAGTACTACCTACTCATCGGAGCGGTTGGCAGCGATCTTTATTCGAGAGATTGTTCGGTTGCATGGAGTCCCAGTGTCTATCATATCCGACAGGGGTACTCAGTTCACTTCTCAGTTTTGGAGAGCATTTCAGCGAGAGATGGGTACGCGGGTTGAGTTGAGTACAACATTTAACCCCCAGACAGACGGACAGTCTGAGCGCACTATTCAGATCTTGGAGGATATGTTGCGATCTTGTGTGATTGACTTTGGTGGTTCGTGGGATGAGTTCCTACCACTTGCTGAGTTTGCCTACAACAACAGTTATCAGTCGAGTATTCAGATGGCCCCGTATGAGGCATCGTATGGCAGGCGGTGTAGATCCCCCATGGGATGGTTTGAGCCTGGTGAGGTTAGATTGATAGGGACTAAGTTAGTCCAGGATGCTCTGGATAGAGCAAAGTTGATCCAGGAGAGGCTTCGTACAGCACAGTCTCGTCGGAAGAGTTATGCGGACCGTAGAGTTTGAGAGTTGTCTTTCATGGTTGGTGACAGAGTATTGTTGAAGGTTTCACCTATGAAGGGTGTTATGAGGTTTGGGAAGAAAGGAAAGTTGAGTCCTAGGTACATTGGTCCTTTTGAGATACTCAGGAGGGTTGGAGAGGTGGCATATGAGTTAGCCTTGCCGCCCAGCCTATCCGGCGTCCATCCAGTATTCCATGTGTCTATGCTCCAGAAGTACATTGGAGATCCGTCTCATGTATTAGACTTCAGTACCATTCAGCTTGATGGTGATCTATCCTATGTGGAGCCTATTGCCATTTTGGGACGGCAGGTAAGCAAATTGAGGTCTAAGGAGATTGCATTAGTTAAGGTTCAGTGGAGAGGTCGACCCGTGGAGGAGGCCACTTGGGAGATCGAGCGGGAGATGCGGAGCAGATATCCTCACTTGTTTGAGACTTCAGGTGTGATTCTTCACCCGCTCGAGGATGAGCGTTTGCTTAAGAGGGGGAGAATGTGACGACTCGGCCCGTCGTCACGGGAATTACCAGCCCGTTATGTTGAAATTGTATGTTTTATGCTTTTATATGAGTGTTAAAGTCTATCGGGTGTGTTAGGAGTGATTTGGATTGGAAATGAGGCATATAGCCTTTTTGAAAGAAACTTGAATAAGGAAAGTCAACCCGGAGTTGACTATTTAGCTAGAGGGCTCGGAATCAGATTCTGATGATTCGGTTAGTTCCGGGAGGTGATTTGTGACTTAGGGGAGCGATCGGAATTGAATTTGGAGGCCCGGTGTAGAAATAGGCTTGAATCGGCTAAGGTTGAATTTTGGCGAAATCCGATCGATAGGTGAGATTTTGATCCAGGAGTCGGAATGGAATTCTGATAGTTGCAGTAGCTCCGTTAGGTGATTTTGGATGTGCCTGCAAAATTTCAGGTCATTCGGAGGTCGTTTGGTCGGGTTTTTGATCGAATGTGCAATTCGGAAAGTTTTAAGAAATTTAGGTTTGAATTCGATGTTAATCATGGGTTTTGATGTTGTTAGACGTGTTTTTATGATTGGAATGAGTTTGTATCGTGTTTTGGAGTATGTTGGTGGTTTTCGTTGGGGTCCCGGGAGCCTCGGGATGAATTCGGGGGTCCAAACGGACCAATTTGTGCCAAAAGGCACTGCTATTCTGCTGCAATTATTGCAGAGAATTTTTGCTCTCTGTGATCGCGATGTTTTGAATGCGATCGCGTAAGGCAGCGTTTGGGTGTATCGCGATCGCGTGGTGATATCTGTGATCGCGTAGGCCAATGTCGGAATGCAGTGCGATCGCGTTTGGGTTCACGCGATCGCGTAAGGTCAAGTCCGGATGCAATGCGATCGCGGGGCTGGAGTTGCGATCGCGTATGGATCTTTGGTTGTTCACTGTGATCGCGTGCCAAAGGCTGCGATCGCGTAGAAGAAAAATCAGGCCCCAGGGTTTTGTGCATCGCGATCGCGAGCCCAGTGCTGCGATCGCGTAGGGTTAATTGGCCTGGTAGTGAGTTTAAGTTCAGAACAGAACCAGTCGCGGGTTTCATACCCCAAAACGCCATTTTTGAGTTCCAAGAGAAGAAATTGACGGGAATTGCTGGGAATTCATCGGGGATTCGTCAGAGGTAAGTTTTGTGGCTTAATTACATCATTTTAACATGAAATCCTTGGTTAAATTTCTGTAAATGGAAGATTAAAGGGGGGTTTGAGCCCTAGGCCTAAATTGAAGAAAAACACTGATTTGAGTGGGCAAATTGAGTCCGATTTTGGTAAATTGTATATGCCTAGACTCGTATCGAGATGAGGATTCCGAATATGTGACTTTTGTAATTTTTCGACAAGCGTACCGAAAGTCGGGTTTTGACAACTTTGGGAATTTTGATGTAAATTGAGTTGTATTGATTGGGTGTTGTCACATTGGCCTAATTTGTTGTGTTTCTACTGTATTTGACCAGATTCTATGCGTGCGGAGATTGATTCTCATGGAAAGGGCATTGCAGAGTAGTCGTCGCGCCGTATTGAGGTGAGTAATAGATGTGGGTGATGACCAGCGGGTTCGAAACTCCGGTATACCACTTTGTGACGCTGTATAGCGGCGAGACACGTACTCTCTTGTGAGTGCGGGGTTGATTGTGATTGGGGACTATGGCTTAGTCCGACTTGTTGATACTGTGTTGTGACATTGGCTATTCTTGAGCCGTCGAACCTCCTTCTCGGATGGTTGCATACTATATATTGAGATATTGGCCACTCTTGAGCCGAGGAAACCCCTTCTTGGGCGGTTGAGTATACTTGTGGGCCGTGAGCCAGTTATTGGATCCCGCGAGGATCGTTATCATTGTCTTATCATATTGACATGTTAGTTACTGCCAGTCCGTAGCTATTTCTGTTATCATGCTATTTCCAATCTCTGGAACTTGGTATTACTGTTTTCCAACTGAAAAATGATAAAAAGGGTTTTCAAAACTACTTTTGAGCCTGCGAGGCTGTATTTGCATATTAGCTGACTGGTAGTGGATCGGGCTATGCGCCGCAGCAGTATATATGTTGGATCGGACTGCACGCCGCAGTGATATTGTGCTTGGGCTGTAGGAGCCCCTCCGGAGTCTGAACCCCCACAGTGAGCACGAGTACCCAAATTGGATCGGGCTACGCGTCGTAGCGGTCATATCATGCATTGCATTGCACTTAGCTACATCTGCTAGTTGTTATACTGGTTTGCTGGTACTTGTTGGTACAGGTACAGTCGATATTGATTCTGTGTCAGGGTAATTGGTTATAGCTTTAGATAGTGCTTTATTGCGGATTTCTTATCTGCGATGTCTTACCCTTGTTTATTACCACTGAGTCTGGCAGTACTCATTTTACTCCCTGCACCTTGTGTGCAGATCCAGGTACCTCTCAGCAGTGATCCAGTGGCTGTGCGAGGCGACATTTGTGGATATTCGAGGTAGTTGCAGAGTCCGCAGGACCCGATATTCCTTCTTACTGTCTCTTGATTTTGTATTGACGTTTCTTTCCGCACTTGGTATCTTGTAAACCTTTATACACTCATGTTCAGTAGAGGCTCATGACTCTTGACCCTTCGGTCTATGGGAGTTGATGTATTATGGGACTTGGTTCCCCGTTTTCGTTATATGTATCACTATTGTTTCGTGATTTGATATGCTTAAATGGGCTAAAGAGAGCTTCTAGCTCCGTTATTGTTATTGATTGGTCAGGCTGGCTTAGCAATGTGTTGGGAAGTACTCACACCCGACTCCCTGCACCTTGTGTGCAGATTCAGGTACATCACAGCAGGGCTGATTCTATTGCGGCTCGGGAGTGCTTTTGGACAATCGAGGTAGCTGCCAGCGTTCGCAGGACCTGATTCTCCAGTTTGTCTATATTTTTGTTCTGACCATCCCACACTTGTGCACAGTTATATTCGCTATTTACACTTTGTATACTCTGTAGAGGCTCATGACTCTTGACCCTTTGGTCTATGGGAGTTGGCACGTGTTGGGACTTGGTTCCTTGTTTTTAATATATCTATCATTGTTAAATTATTCTGTTATGCTTAAATTGGATAAAGTGAGCTTGTGGCTCCGTGATTTGTGGTTAATTGGTCAGGCTGGCCTAGAAATGTGTTGGGCGCCATCACGACCGGATTTGGGATCGTGACAAGTTGTTGATCCGGTATTTCTGATATTTCAACAACAAATTTTGAACCTTTATAGTATGGATCAGTTTTTAAAAGAATCATACACATACTAAGATCTTCACCTTTTCTTACTTCTATTCCCTTAGAAGTACCTAAATTTATATTCAGCCATACATTTGCGTCAAATTTCTTGTTGTCAACCTCTATAACTTCAAAAAAATTTCGAAGGAATTCTTCAAATGATGTCCCATCATTTATCAAGAGAAGCTTTGTATTATGATCCAAGTACTTGTAATCTGCTGTCCAATTGCCATTGAACGCGATAAGTAAGATATTTGTATGCATCCTGTGTTTAATGAACCCAAATAATTAGAAATTATACTGTTTAAAAATATAAAATCATTCAGCTTAAACTTTGACACAGATAATCTCGCAATAAATATACTCAAAAAATATTCAACTACATGCTAGACAAAATGATTATTGACAGGAGATGTCCCGTATATTATACTGGATTGAAACAAATCTCAAATGCATGCTACAAAAGAGTCCAGTACAATATACTGGACAAAAAGATTACACACACGTCATATCCAGTATATTATACTGGATTGAAACACGGATCAATTACATGATAGCACAAAGTCAACTCCTCCAGTACAAAATACTGAGACAAAAATATTACACACACGAGATGTCCAGTATATTATACTGCATTAAAACATTGGTCAAATACATGATAGCACAAAATCAACTTCTCCAGTACAATATATTGTACAAAAAGATTATACACATGAGATGTACTGTATATTATACTGGATTCAAACACAGGTTAACTACATGCAAACACAAAGTAACTCCTCCAGTACTATATACTGGACAAAAAGATTATACAAACATGATATGCCGTATATTATACTGCATTGAAACAAGGATCAACTACATGCTAGCACAAAGTTAACTCATCCAGTATAAAATACTGGACAAAAAGATTACACACACGTGATGTCCAGTATATTATACTGTATTGATACTGGAGAAAATACTGGACAAAAAGATTACACACACGTGATGTCCAAAATTTATCCAGTATAAAATACTGGAGAAAAAGGTTACACACAGTCCATGTGCCGTATAAGTTACTCGATTGAAACAAACTAATTCTGGTAAAATATTCTGGATTCAAACAAAAATAAATTATTTATAGTCTTAGAACTTATCCAGTATAACTTATTGGAGAATAAGCTTACAAAAAGGTGATATCCCGTAAAATAAACTGGATTCAAGTGGAACTTAATTGTATTCTACTATTAGAACTTATTAAGTATAACATAATATTCACACAGGTTGACATCCCGTATAACTTATTGGAAAAATAAGCTTAAACGCACTTGATGTCCCGTAAGATATACGTGATTCAAACAAAACTCAACAATATTATATTGTTTGAACTTATCCAGTATAAAATAATGTAATACTAGCTTACACACTAGATTAATACAACACTAAATTATATTCTATTCTTAGAATTTATTGAGTATAATATACTGGAGAAAAATATTAGATACATTTGACATCCGTAAATCATTCTGGATTCAAAAATATTAATTATATTCCATGTTTTAGAAATTCTCCAGTATAACATATCAGATCAAAAGCTTACACAAACGTGTGTCCCGTAAAGTATACTTGATTCACAAAAAAGTCAATTTTTCTGAGATTTCCAGTATAATAAATTAGAAATATGTTTTCTTTATATATTAATTTATAAACGTCCAGCAAATTATACTGGCGATATGTCCTACATTGACGAAATTAGATAATAACACAGATTAAACAATTAAAAACAAATCAGAAAATTTGAAAAATTAAATTTTTAAATTGATACTTTGAACTTTATGGTTTTGAATTCTTCACTGATGTATAAATTTAAAATAATCAGATAAATTATTGATAGAACTTACTTCGATTTGCAGATTGACGATTGAACGCAGATTAAAGGTGAAAATTGACTGCCGAAAATTAAAAGCAAATTGGCTGATGAAAACTTTCCTCCACAAGATTTAGTTGTTAATTTACGTTAGAGAAGGTGAAGTCGCGTAAATTAAGAATAAAAGTAGGGGTATTTTGGTCAACAAAAAGTTACCGGATTAAATAAGTGGCTAAATATCATTGACCGGTGATTCTGTGGCTATATTTCATTGATTGGTCGAATAAGTGGCTAGTTTTCAATTTTTCGTTGTTTTATAGAAAACAAACAAAATAAGAATTCCAATTCTGTAAACTTTACTGAATAACATACTTTCACATATTACATTCTCAAACATAGAGGAATCAAAAAGTTTTAAAATTCAAACTACAAATACTGCATATACTATAGGCAGAAGACTTTTTGATTATGCTCAGCCAGTATAAAATACTGGAGTTTGATCTTTCATATGACATATCTCCAAAATGATTTACAGGAAGCAACCAAAATAAAAACTGCTATTCTATAAACTTTACTGAATGATATATTATAACTTCTCCATTATAATATACTGGTTTATATGGCTTCATAAATAGTATTTACACCATAAGTTGATAGAATTTATAATAAAAAAATTTGGATTACTATAGGCATAAGACATTTTGTTTGTGCCAGTATAAAATACTGGATATTATACTTTAACATGACATATATCCAGCATGTTTTATACCAAACAACCAAAATAAGAATTCCAATTCTATAAACTTTACTGAATAACATACTTTCACATATTAGATTCTCAAACATAGAGGAATCAAAAAGTTTTAAAATTCAAACTATAGAGGAATCAGAAGACTTTTTGATTATGCTTAGCCAGTATAAAATACTGGAGTTTATTCTTTCATATGACATATCTCTAGCGTGATTTACAGGAAGCATGATTGTGCTCAGCCAGTATAAACTGCTGGAGTTTATTTTTCATATTACATATCTCCAGCATGATTTACAGAAAGCGACCAAAATAAGAACTGCTATTCTATGAACATTCCTGAATGATATATTATAACTTCTCAATTATAATATACTATTTTATATGGCTTCATAAATAGTATTTACAGCATAAGTTGATAGAATTTATAATAAAGAAATTTGGATTACTATAGGCAGAAGACTTTTTGATTGTGCTCACCCAGTATAAAATACTGGAGTTTATTTTTTCATATGACATATCTCCAGCAGGATTTACAGGAAGCATGATTGTGCTCAGCCAGTATAAAGTACTGGAGTTTATACTTTCATATGACATATCTACAGTATGATTTACAGAAAGCAACCAAAATAAGAATTGCTATTCTATAAACTTTCCTGAATGATATATTATAACTTCTCCATTATAATATACTGTTTTATATAGCTTCATAAATAGTATTTACAGCATAAGTTGATAGAATTTATAATTAAAAAATTTGGATTACTATAGGCAGAAGACTTTTTGATTGTGCTCACCCAGTATAAAATACTGGAGTTTATTCTTTCATATGACATATCTCCAGCATGATTTACAGGAAGCAACCAAAATAAGAACTGCTATTCTATAAACTTTACTGAATGATATATTATAAATTCTCCATTATAATATACTGGTTTATATGGCTTCATAAATAGTATTTACAACATAAGTTGATAGAATTTATAATAAAAAAATTTGGATTACTATAGGCAGAAGACTTTTTGATTGTGCTCAACCAATATAAAATACTGGAGTTTATTCTTTCATATGACATATCTCCAGCATAATTTATAGGAAGCCACCAAAATAAGAACTGCTATTCTATAAACTTTACTGAATGATATATTATAAATTCTCCATTATAATATACTGGTTTATATGGCTTCATAAATCGTATTTACAGCATAAGTTGGACGAATTTATAATAAAAAAATTTGGATTACTATAGGAAGAAGAGTTTTTGTTTGTGCCAGTATAAAATACTGGATATTATACTTTAACATGACATATATCCAGCATGTTTTATAGCAAACAACCAAAATAAGAATTCCAATTCTATAAACTTTATTGAATAACATACTTTCACATATTAGATTCTCAAACATAGAGGAATCAAATACTGCATATACTACAGGCAGAAGACTTTTTGATTATGCTCACCAGTATAAAACATTGGAGTTTATTCTTTCATATGACATATCTCCAGCATCATTTACAGGAAGCATAATTGTGCTCAGCCAGTATAAACTACTGGAGTTTATTCTTTCATATGACATATCTCCAGCGTGATTTACAGGAAGCATGATTGTGCTCAGACAGTATAAACTGCTGGAGTTTATTTTTTCATATTACATATCTCCAGCATGATTTACAGAATGCGACCAAAATAAGAACTGCTATTCTATAAACATTCCTGAATGATATATTATAACTTCTCAATTATAATATACTGTTTTATATGGCTTCATAAATAGTATTTACAGCATAAGTTGATAGAATTTATAATAAAGAAATTTGGATTACTATAGGCAGAAGACTTTTTGATTGTGCTCACCTAGTATAAAATACTGGAGTTTATTCTTTCATATGACATATCTCCAGCATGATTTACAGGAAGCATGATTGTGCTCAGCCAGTATAAAGTATTGGAGTTTATACTTTCATATGACATATCTACAGTATGATTTACAGAAAGCAACCAAAATAAGAATTGCTATTCTATAAACTTTCCTGAATGATATATTATAACTTCTCCATTATAATATACTGTTTTCTATGGCTTCAAAAATAGTATTTAAAGCATAAGTTGATAGAATTTATAATAAAAAAATTTGGATTACTATAGGCAGAAGACTTTTTGATTGTGCTCATCCAGTATAAAATACTGGAGTTTATTCTTTCATATGACATATCTCCAGCATGATTTACAGGAAGCAACCAAAATAAGAACTGCTATTCTATAAACTTTACTGAATGATATATTATAAATTCTCCATTATAATATACTGGTTTATATGGCTTCATAAATAGTATTTACAACATAAGTTGATAGAATTTATAATAAAAAAATTTGGATTACTATAGGCAGAAGACTTTTTGATTGTGCTCAACCAATATAAAATACTAGAGTTTATTCTTTCATATGACATATCTCCAGCATAATTTATAGGAAGCAACCAAAATAAGAACTGCTATTCTATAAACTTTACTGAATGATATATTATAAATTCTCCATTATAATATACTGGTTTATATGGCTTCATAAATCGTATTTACAGCATAAGTTGGACGAATTTATAATAAAAAAATTTGGATTACTATAGGCAGAAGAGTTTTTGTTTGTGCCAGTATAAAATACTGGATATTATACTTTAACATGACATATATCCAGCATGTTTTAGAGCAAACAACCAAAATAAGAATTCCAATTCTATAAACTTTACTGAATAACATACTTTCACATATTAGATTCTCAAACATAGAGGAATCAAATACTGCATATACTATAGGCAGAAGACTTTTTGATTATACTCAGCCAGTATAAAATACTGGAGTTTATTCTTTCATATGACATATCTCCAGCATGATTTACAGGAAGCATGATTGTGCTCAGCCAGTATAAACTACTGGAGTTTATTCTTTCATATGACATATCTCCAACATGATTTACAGAAAGCAACCAAAATAAGAACTGCTATTCTATAAACTTTCCTGAATGATATATTATAACTTCTCCATTATAATAAACTGTTTTATATGGCTTCCTAAATAGTATTTACAGCATAAGTTGATAGAATTTATAATAAAGAAATTTGGATTACTATAGGCAGAAGACTTTTTGATTGTGCTCACCCAGTATAAAATACTGGAGTTTATTTTTTCATATGACATATCTCCAGCATGATTTACAGGAAGCATGATTGTGCTCAGCCAGTATAAAGTATTGGAGTTTATACTTTCATATGACATATCTACAGTATGATTTACAGAAAGCAACCAAAATAAGAATTGCTATTCTATAAACTTTCCTGAATGATATATTATAACTTCTCCATTATAATATACTGTTTTATATGGCTTCATAAATAGTATTTACAGCATAAGTTGATAGAATTTATAATAAAAAAATTTGGATTACTATAGGCAGAAGACTTTTTGATTGTGCTCATCCAGTATAAAATACTGGAGTTTATTCTTTCATATGACATATCTCCAGCATGATTTACAGGAAGCAACCAAAATAAGAACTGCTATTCTATAAACTTTACTGAATGATATATTATAAATTCTCCATTATAATATACTGGTTTATATGGCTTGATAAATAGTATTTACAACATAAGTTGATAGAATTTATAATAAAAAAATTTGGATTACTATAGGCAGAAGACTTTTTGATTGTGCTCAACCAATATAAAATACTGGAGTTTATTCTTTCATATGACATATCTCCAGCATAATTTATAGGAAGCAACCAAAATAAGAACTGCTATTCTATAAACTTTACTGAATGATATATTATAAATTCTCCATTATAATATACTGGTTTATATGGCTTCATAAATCGTATTTACAGCATAAGTTGGACGAATTTATAATAAAAAAATTTGGATTACTATAGGCAGAAGAGTTTTTGTTTGTGCCAGTATAAAATACTGGATATTATACTTTAACATGACATATATCCAGCATGTTTTAGAGCAAACAACCAAAATAAGAATTCCAATTCTATAAACTTTACTGAATAACATACTTTCACATATTAGATTCTCGAACATAGAGGAATCAAATACTGCATATACTACAGGCAGAAGACTTTTTGATTATGCTCAGCCAGTATAAAACATTGGAGTTTATTCTTTCATATGACATATCTCCAGCATGATTTACAGGAAGCATGATTGTGCTCAGTGTCACGACCCCAAATCCGGTCTTGATGGCGCCCAGCACACTGCTAGGCCAGCCTGACCAATTAACAACAATCACGGAGCCATAAGCTCACTTTATCCAATTTAAGCATAACGGAATAATTCAACAGTGATAGATACATATTAAAAACAGGGAACCAAGTCCCAACACGTGCCAACTCCCATAGACCAAGGGTCAAGAGTCATGAGCCTCTACTGAACATGAGTGTATAAGGGTTTACAAAATACCAAGTACGGAAAGAAATGTCAATACAAAATCCAAAGACAGTAGGAAGGGATGTCGGGTCCTGCGGACTCTGCAGCTACCTCGAATATCCACAAACGTCGCCTCGCACAGCCACTGGATCACTGCTGAGAGGTACCTGGATCTGCACACAAGGTGCAGGGAGTAAAATGAGTACCGCCAGACTCAGTGGTAATAAACAAGGGTAAGACAACGCAGATAAGAAATCCGCAATAAAGCACTATGTAAAGCTATAGTCAACTACCCTGTCATAGAATCAATCTTCACTGTACCTGTTTCCAACAATTACCAATAAATAGCATAACAACTAGGCAGATGTAGCTAAATGCAATGCAATGCATGATATGACCGCTACGGCGTGTAGCCCGACTCCAATTTTGGGTACCCGTTCTCACTGTGGGGGTTCAGACTCCGGAGGGCTCCTACAGCCCAAGCACATCTCATAGAGATATCACCGCGGCGTGCAGTCCGATCCAACATATATCTCGCTGCGGCGTGCAGCCCGATCCACTACTAGTCAGCTAATATGCGGATACAGCCTCGCAGGCTCAAAAGTAGTTTTTGAAAACTCTTTTATCATTTTTCAGTTGGAAAACAGTAATATCAAGTTCCAGAGATTGGAATTGGCATAATAACAAAAATAGCTGCGGACTAGTAGTAAACTAGCATGTCTATATGATAAGACAATGATAACGATCCTCGCGGGATCCAATAACTGGCTCACGGCCCACATGTATACTCAACCGCCCAAGAAGGGGGTTCCTCGGCAAAAGAGTGGCCATTATCACAATATATAATATGCAACCATCCGAGAAGGAGGTTCGACGGCTCAAGAATAGCCTAATATCATAATAAAGTATCAACAAGTCGGACTATGTCATAGTCCCCAATCACAATCGACCCCGCACTCACAAGAGAGTACGTGTCTCGCCGCTATACAGCGTCACAAAGTGGTATACCGGGGTTTCGAACCCGCTGGTCATCACCCACATATATTACTCACCTCAATACGGCGCGACGACTACTCCGCAATTCCCTTGCCACGAGAATCAAGCTCCGCACGCGTAGAATCTGATCAAATACAGTAAAAATACAACAATTTAGGCCAATGGGACGACACCCAATCAATACAACTCAATTTACATCAAAATTCCCAAAGTTGTCAAAACCCGAGCCCCGGGCCCACATTCCGAAAATTTACGAAATTCACATTTATGGAACCCTCGTCTCGCCACGAGTCCATACATATAAAATTTACCAAAATCGGACTCCGTTTGCCCACTCAAATCGGTGTTTTTCTTCAATTTAGGCTTAGGGCTCAAACCCACATTTAATCTCCCATTTACAGAGAATTAACCAAGGATTTCATGTTAAAAAGATGTAATTAAGCCACAAAACTTACCTCCAACGAATCCCCGATGAATTACCAGCAATTCCCGTCAATTTCTCCTCTTGGAACTCAAAAATGGGGTTTTGGGTTAATGAACCCGCGACCCCTCTGTTCTGTGATTTAATTCACCGCCAGAACAATCTCTTCTATGCGATCGCAATGACCCTATGCGATCGCATAGAGTTAAATTTCCTGCCAATTTCCCCTTCTATGCGATCGCAATGCTCTCCCGCGATCGCATAGCACCACCTTCCAGGCCTCATCTTTTCTTCTCTGCGATCGCAACACTAGCTATGCGATCGCAATGCACAGTCCGACAAACCTATGCGATCGCACCCCTTGCTATGCGATCGCATAGAACATTTTTCTCACCCCTCCAATCTCTTCTATGCGATCGCACAAATGACCATGCGATCGCATAGTGCCAGTTTCCATACCTATGCGATCGCATCTCCTATTACGCGATCGCATAGAACAACTCTGGGCTCACTTCCATCCTTCTATGCGATCGCAATAACCCTATGCGATCGCATAGAGCATCCGTCTGCAACAAAACCAACAGCCAACAGCAGTTCCAAAAATAGAAGAAATGGTCCGTTTGGACCCCCGAAATCAACCCGAGGCTCCGGGACCCCAACGAAAACCACCAACATACTCCAAAACACGATACGGACTTGTTCCAATCATAAAAACACCATCCTAAACATCAAAATCACCAATTACACACGGATTCAAGCCTAAATTCCTTAAAACTTTCCGAATTACGCATTCAATCAAAAACCCGACCAAACGACGTCCGAATGACCTGAAATTTTGCAAGCACATCCAAAATCACCTAACGGAGCTACTACAACTGTCGGAATTCCATTCCGACCTCCGGATCAAAATCTCACCTACCGTTCGGATTTCGCCAAAATTCAACCTTAGCCAATTCAAGCCTATTTCTACACCGGTCTCCAAATTAAATTCCGATCGCTCCCCTAAGTCACAAATCATCTCACGGAACTAACCGAATCATCAGAAACTGATTCCGAGCCCTCTAACCAAATAGTCAACTCCAGGTTGACTTTCCTTATTCAAGTCTCCTTCAAAAAGGCTATATGCCTCATTTTCAATCCAATTCACTCCTAATTTACCCGATAGACTCTAACACTTATATAAAAGCATGAATTATGTAATTACAACATAACGGGGTGATAATTCTCGTGACGACGGACCGGGTCGTCACACTCAGCCAGTATAAACTACTGGAGTTTATTCTTTCATATGACATATCTCCAGCATGATTTACAGAAAGCAACCAAAATAAGAACTGCTATTCTATAAACTTTCCTGAATGATATATTATAACTTCTCCATTATAATAAACTGTTTTATATGGCTTCCTAAATAGTATTTACAGCATAAGTTGATAGAATTTATAATAAAGAAATTTGGATTACTATAGGCAGAAGACTTTTTGATTGTGCTCAACAGTATAATATACTGGAGTTTATTCTTTCATATGACATATCTCCAGCATGATTTACAGGAAGCATGATTGTGCTCAGCCGGTATAAAGTACTGGAGTTTATTCTTTCATATGACATATCTCCAGCATGATTTACAGAAAGCAACCAAAATAAGAACTGCTATTCTATAAACTTTCCTGAATGATATACTATAACTTCTCCATTATAATATACTGTTTTTTATGGCTTCATAAATAGTATTTACAGCATAAGTTGATAAAATTTATAATAAAAATATTTGGATTACTATAGGCAGAAGACTTTTTGATTGTGTTCACCCAGTATAAAATACTAGAGTTTATACTTTAACATGACATATATCCAGCATGTTTTATACCAAACAACCAAAATAAGAATTCCAATTCTATAAACTTTACTGGAATGATATATTATAAATCCTCCATTATAATATACTGTTTTATATGTATTCATAAATAGTATTTACAGCATAAGTTGATAGAATTTATAATAAAAAAATTTGGATTACTATAGGCGGAAGACTTTTTGATTGTGCTCACCCAGTATAAAATACTGGAGTTTATACTTTCATATAACATATCTCCAGCATGATTTACTGCTATTCTATAAACTTTACTGAATGATATATTATAAGTTCTCCATTATAATATACTGGTTTATATGGCTTCATAAATCGTATTTACAGCATAAGTTGGACGAATTTATAACAAAATAAATTTGGATTACTATAGGCAGAAGAGTTTTTGTTTGTGCCAGTATAAAATACTGGATATTATACTTTAACATGATATATATCCAGCATGTTTTATAGCAAACAACCAAAATAAGACTTCCAATTCTATAAACTTTACTGAATAACATACTTTCACATATTAGATTCTCAAACATAGAGGAATCAAAAAGTTTTAAAATTCAAACTACAGATACTGCATATAGTATACACAGAAGACTTTTTGATTATGCTCAGCAAGTATAAAATACTGGAGTGTATTCTTTTATATGACATATCTCCAGCATTATTTACAGGAAGCAACCAAAATAAGAACTGATATTCTATAAACTTTACTGAATGATATATTAAAACTTCATAAATAGTATTTACAGCATAAAAACTATGCTTATCAGGGCATTTACATTTCAAAACTACCATAATTTAAAGGATGTTTACAAAAGTTATTTCTTTCACTTCCATAATCATCACCAACCATCTCTGGAGGACTTTCATACCCTGATTTGTGTTTCCAATCTGCCTGTGCCCACAGACTAAAACCAAGATAATGACGATACTATTTTATTGTATTGGGCACAACAGACATAATATCTTTATGTCACGACCCAAATCCGGTCGTGATGGCGCCCAACAATTAAGCTAGGCCAGCCAGACCAACAATTCAATTATCACAACGATATCAGTCCCAAATAGACATCCCAAGAAGAATATATGAGTTTAAGAACTCCAATAATAATAAAAATGAACAAAATACTGACACTCCCAAAGATCCGGAGTCACAAGTCTAGAGCCTCTAACAAAACCCAACAGGAATAGAGAGTACTGTATAGAAATACTCAAGTCTGAATACAAAATACAAATAACAACCGGAAAGGAGAGGAGAAGCTAGGTTCTGCGAACGTAGGCAGCTACCTCAGCAACTCGATATGACACTGCAAACGCTGGAAATGCCTGTCTACTGCTCCTGAGTACCTGAGTCTGCACACAAAAGGTGCAGGGAGTAGGGGTGAGTACTAAGTACTCAGTGAGTAACAAATATATACATGTAGCTGACAGTAAGAAATCCACAAAATACCACAATATGAAGCTACACTACGGTCCGAATCTCCTACGAACTAGCAACAACAATACAATACAGCTACCACAGAGTAATTCAACAAATACAGATGCAATGCAATGCACATAACCGCTACGGCGTGTAGCCCGATCCAATTTAACGTCGACGGCGCTCACTGGGGGTGTGTACGGACTCCGGAGGGGCTCCTACAGCCCAAGCGCAATACTGCTGCGGCGTGCAGCCCGATCCTCATATCAACCATTGCGGCGTGCAGCCCGATCCCATGCTCAGTCCACAATAAGCAATTAAGTCACAAAACAGTTCATTTTTCTTAATTCCAGTTTTCAATTCATAATTTATGAAAAATACTTAAACTTTATTAAATTTGCAAAAGCCGGTGACTTAGCATTTCAAAAGTGTGATTTCAATTTCCAGGACTGAGATCAGTGATTTAAGCAAATATAGCTATCATATAATTATTGTCCTCTAAGGACACCACAGGTCGGCACAAGGCCCCAAGCAAGGCTTACAGCCCACAAATATATCAAATACAGTGTATTTCCAACACTAACAACATATTATTCATATCCGGGATGGACCAAGTCTCAATCCCTAATCACAATCAATCCCGCACCTGCCACGGTGTGCGAGCCACGCCCTACTAGCGTCACAATGTGCTAAGCCGGGGTTTCGAACCCTCAGGCTACCATATACACAAACTACTCACCTCTATCCGGTCGTAGACTCGTCCGCGATGCTTTTTCCTTTGAAATTCGCTGTCTCGTGTGTAGAATCTAGTCAAATAACAATAATTATATCAAATACGGGTCAAAGAATCATAACCCACTTCAATTTACATGAAATTCGCATAAATACACTAAGTTGGTAAAACCCGACCCCGGGCCCCACTGCTCGGAAAATTCCGAAATTAGTACCAACGCGATCCTTATCTCGCCACGAGTCCGTGCATATAAAATTTATCGAAATCGGAGTTCAAATGGCCCTCCAAATCCAAATTCCCGTTTTCAATATTTAGGCCACATTTCTTCAAGATTTCAACCCAATTTCATGAAGATTGATGTTAATTCTACCATAAAATTATGTTTTTGAGTCAAGAATCTTACCTCCGATGTTTACCCGGTGAAATCCCCTCTTGAAGCTCTCCAAAATCATCCAAACGAAATGAAATCAATGAAAGAAATAACCCAATTTCGTGTAATAAAGAATCTGTCTGTGCTTCGCCGGGTTGTACCCTGCTGCGCTGTACAAGTTGTACATCCTATAGCTCCAGCAGTCATTTTCCGTCGATCATAACTTCTAGTACAGATGTCCAAATTATGAGTTCTTTAGCTTTCTGGAAACTAGACACGATGTTCTACAACTTTCATGTTTTGCACTTTTTGTGATTCCTTATAGATTACACGATATCAGCTCTCAAAGTAGCCGAAAATTGCTGAAAATCTGCTGCAATTAGTGCAGCAATCAGCTGCTCACTTTGGCTCTAAATGGTCCGTTTGGACCCCCGAATTCATCCCGAGACCCCCGGGACCCCAACGAAAACCACCAACATATTCCAAAACATGATACGAACTTGTTCCAATCATAAAAACACCACACTAAACATCAAAATCTCCATTTACTCACGGATTCAAGCCTAAGTTTCTTCAAAACTTTCAAAACTAACATTCAATCCAAAACCCGATCAAACGATGTCCGAATGACCTGAAAATTTGCAGACATATCTAAAATCACATAACGAAGCTACAGAAATTGTCGGAATTCCATTCCGACCCCCGGATCAAAATATCACCTACCATCCGGATTTCGCCAAAATTCAACCTTCGCCAATTCAAGCCTAAAACTACATCGGACCTCCGAATTCAATTCCGATTGTTCTCCTAAGTCATAAATGATCCCCCGGAACTAGTCGAATCATCAAAATCCGGTTCCGAGCACTCTAACTCAATAGTCAACTCTTGGTTGACTTTTCATATTCAAGCTTTCTTCAAACATGCTATTTGTTTCATTTTCAATCCAAATCACTCCTAACTCACCCGATATACTCTAATACTGTTATAAAAGCATAAGATATGTAATTGCAAGGTAACGGGGTGGTAATTCCCGTAACGACGGGCCGGGTCGTTACATTCTCCCCAACTTAAACAAACGCTCGTCCGCGAGCGGGTTAAGAAACATACCTGGAGCATCAAACAAGTGTGGATATCTGCTCCGCATTTCCTGCTCGGTCTCCCAAGTTGCTTCCTCCACGGGACGACCTCTCCACTGCACTTTCACTGAAGCTATATCCTTAGATCTCAGCTTACGAACCTGTCGACCCAAAATGGTTACTGGTTCCACATCATAAGTCAAATCCTCATCTAGCTGTATCGTGCTGAAGTCCAACACATGAGACGGGTCTCCGACATACTTCCGGAGCATAGATACATGGAACACCGGGTGAACTCCCGACAAACCGGGTGGCAAAGCAAGCATATAAGCCACCTCCCCAACTTTCCTAAGCACCTCAAAAGGTCCAATAAACCTTGGGCTCAACTTCCCTTTCTTTCCAAACCTCATAACACCCTTCATAGGCGAAACCTTCGGCAACACCTTCTCACCTACTGAATAAGACACATCTCGGACCTTCCGGTCTGCATAACTCTTCTGACGCGACTGAGCCGTGCGAAGTCTCTCCTGAATCACCTTCACCTTATCTAAGGCATCTTGGACTAACTCTGTCCCTAACAACCTAGCCTCGCCGGGCTCGAACCAACCGATCTGGAGACCTACACCGTCTCCCATATAAAGCTTCATACGGTGCCATCTGAATGCTGGACTGATATCTATTATTATAAGCAAACTCCGCAAGAGGCAAATAATCAGCCCATGAACCACCGAAATCAATGACACAAGCACGCAACATATCCTCTAATATCTGAATAGTACGCTCAGACTGCCCATCCGTCTGTGGATGAAATGTTGTGCTCAGCTCTACCTGTGAACCCAACTCTCGCTGAAATGTCCTCCAGAACTGAGAAGTGAACTGGGTACCTCTGTCCGATATAATAGAAATAGGAACTCCATGCAATCTCACTATCTCACGGATGAATATCTCTGCCAACCGCTTTGAGGTATAGGTAGTACACATTGGGATGAAGTGAGCTGACTTGGTCAACCTATCCACCACCACCCAAACTGAATCAAACTTCCTCGCTGTCCGAGGGAGTCCACTAACAAAGTCCATAGTAATCCTTTCCCACTTGCACTCAGGAATATCGATACGCTGGAATACACCACCAGGTCTGTGATGCTCATACTTGACTTGCTGATAGTTTAGACACCGAGCCACATGGCTCACAATATCTTTCTTCATATTTCTCCACCAGTAATGCTGCTTCAAATCCTGGTATATCTTCGCGGCTCCTGGATGAATAGAATACCGCGAGCTATGGGCATCCTCCAATATCAACTCACGAAGTCCATCAACATTGGGCACGCATATCCGGCCCTGCATCCGCAATACACCATCACTATCAATAGTGACATCTCTGGCATCATCATGCTGAACTCTGTCCTTAAGGACAAGTAAGTGTGGATCATCATACTGGCGCTCTCGAATACGATCATATAAAGAAGAACGAGCTACTACACAAGCCATCACCCGACCGGGCTCAGAAATATCCAGCCTCACCATCTGATTAGCTAACGCCTGAACATCAACTGCTAGGGGTCTCTCCCCAACTGGAATATACGCCAAACTGCCCATACTAATAGCCTTCCGGCTCAATGCATCAGCCACTACATTGGCTTTCCCGGGATGATACAAGATAGTAATATCATAGTCTTTAAGCAATTCAAGCCATCTCCGCTGCCTCAAATTTAGATCTTTCTCCTTAAACAAATGCTGAAGGCTGCGGTGGTCTGTATATACATCACAAGATACACCATATAGGTAATGCCTCCAAATCTTCAAGGCATGAACAATAGCAACTAACTCCAAATCATGAACAGGGTAGTTCTTCTCGTGGGGCTTTAGCCGACGAGAAGCATATGCAATAACTCTACCCTCCTGCATCAACACACAACCGAGTCCAACTCTAGAAGCATCACAATACACCGTATATGACCCCGAAGCTGATGGTAACACAAGTACTGGAGCGGTGGTCAAAGCCTCCTTGAGCTTCTGGAAGCTCTCCTCACATTCATCGGACCACACAAATGGAGCATTCTTCTGTGTCAACTTAGTCAACGGTGAAGCAATAGATGAGAAACCCTGAACAAACCGGCGATAATAGCCTGCCAAGCCGAGAAAACTCCGAATCTCCGTAGCTGAGGAAGGTCTGGGCCAATTCTGCACTGCCTCGACCTTCTGTGGATCAACCCGAATACCATCACTGGACACTACATGTCCCAGAAAACCGACAGTATCAAGCCGGAACTCACACTTAGTGAATTTTGCATAAAGTTTCTCTTCTCTCAACCTCTGCAATACCACTCTCAAGTGATGTACATGCTCCTCCTGGCTGCGTGAATATACCAGAATATCATCAATAAACACAATCACAAAAGAATCCAGGTACGGCCGAAATACACTATTTATCAAGTGCATGAATGCAGCTGGGGCATTAGTCAACCCGAAAGACATCACCAGGAACTCGTAGTGCCCATATCGCGTCCCTGAACGCTGTCTTCATAATATCTGAGTCCCTGATCTTCAACTGATGATAGCCCGATCGAAGATCAATCTTAGAAAATACACTAGCTCCCTGAAGCTGATCAAATAGGTCCTCAATACGAGGTAATGGGTATTTATTCTTCACTGTTACCTTGTTCAACTGCCTGTAATCGATGCACATTCTCATTGTGCCATCTTTCTTCTTCACGAACAACACCGGCGCACCCCAAGGTGACACACTCGGACGAATGAAACCCTTATCTAAGAGTTCCTGAAGCTGTTCTTTCAATTTCTTTCAACTCCGCTGGTGCCATGCGATAGGGAGGAATAGAAATGGGCTGAGTGCCCGGCACCAAATCAATACCAAAATCAATATCTCTGTCGGGTGGCATGCCCGGCAGGTCTGCTGGAAATACATCCGGAAACTCCCTCACAATGGGGACCGAATCAAGACTGGGTGTCTCGGCCTCAACATTTCTAATGAAGGCCAAATAAGATAAACAACCCTTGCCAATCATTCGTTGGGCCTTTATATAAGAAATCACTCTGTCGGACACATAATCAGTCAAGCCACGCCACTCGATCCTCGGATTACCTGGAATAGCTAGTGTGACTGTCTTGGCATGACAATCCAGAATCGCATGGTAAGGAGATAGCCAATCCATGCCTAGAATAACATCGAAATCTACCATGCCCAGTAGTAATAAATCAACTCGGGTCTCCAGACCCCCAATAGTAATAATACAGGATCGATATACCTGATCCACAACAACAGTATCCCCCACTGGGGTAGACACATGTACGGGCAAAGCAAGAATACCACGGGTCATACCCAAATGATGTGCAAAATAAGTAGAGACATAAGAATAGGTGGATCCGGGATCAAATAAGACTAAAGCATCCCTGTGGCAGACTGAGATAATACCTGAAATGACCGCATCTGAAGCACTAGCATCCTTCCTATCCGGAAGAGCATAGAAACGAGCCCGGCCTCCACCAGTACGATCTTCACCCCTAGGGCGACCTCTGGATACCTGGCCACCAGTCCTAGCCGACTGTGCTGGTGTTGAAGAAACAGGAGTAGAAGATGAAGGCTGATCCCTTTGCTGAGACCGCTTACGAAGCCACCGAGGACACTCTCTCCTGATATGGCCCAAATCACCGCACTCAAAACAACGGCCTAAAGATGGAAGAAGGGGCTGCTGAGGACCCCTCGCTACAGACGAACCCTGTGCTGAGGAAGCAGGAGCAGAGCTCTGAGCTGGAAGAGCACTCAGTGCAGGCTGACTCTGCTGACGGCTCTGCTGACCCTGATAACCCTGATGGCCCCGACGACCACGATCTGATGAAACCCCACTGGACTCTGCACGTCCAGACTGATGAGACCTGAAAGAACGACCCCTGCTATACTGGGGTTGGCCCCTAGACGGAGCACCACTGTAGCTGCCAGAACCACGAGGCCTCTTAGCCTCTCTCTCCTCTCGCTCTCTGCGGCGATATGTCTCAATATGACGGGCAGCATCAACCACCTCCTCAAAGGTAACTATCGAAACTCTCCCCGGTCATCAATATGCGGATGGGATAAGTAAGGCCATCAATAAATCTCCGAATCCTCTCTTTGTCTGTAGGAACCATCCACATGGCATGACAGGCCAACTGTGTGAATCTCATCTCGTACTGATTAACCGTCATCTCTCCCTGCTTCAACCACTCGAACTGACGTCGCAGCTCCTCTCTCTGAGACCGAGGCACGTACTTCTCCAAAAATACCGTGGAGAACTGCTGCCAAGTGAGGGGCACTGCCCCAGCGGGCCTACGCCTCTCGAAATCCTCCCACCACCGAAATGCTGCACCTGTGAACTGAAAAGTGGTGAATGAAACACCGCTGGACTCTAGAATACCTGCGGTGCAAAGCATGCACTGACATCTGTCAAGAAAACCCTGGGCGTCCTCGCCCTCGGCACCGCTGAATGTCGGAGGCTGTATCCTCTCAAATCTCTCCAAACGACGCTGCTCATCGTCGGGCATAGCTGGAACCATGTAAGCAGGAGCTGGTGCAACCGGCGCAACTGGCTGAACTGGCTCGGGTGTGTGAGCCACGGGGGTCTGATTTCCTCCCCCTGCCTGTGAAGAAGATACTGCAGCAGTAGCTGCAACTACCTGAGCCAAGCCTGTGCACACTGATAAGATCTGAGCCAAGGTCTCCTGAAGACCTGGTATGACAATGGGCACTGCCGGTACCTGAACCTGAGTTGTCGGAGCGTCTGCCGCTGGAATCTGGTCCTGAGTTTGGGCCACTGGTGTAGGAATCTGACCTTGAGTCTGGTCAGCTGGTGGGTCAGCAGGCACTGGCACTGCTGCCCTACCTCTACCACGACCACGGCCTCCGGGTGCCAATGGTGGTCGTCCGCCACGTCCGTTAGCTCGTGTTCTCGCCATCTGCAAGAGAATAGAATATGGAAAGATTTAATTTCATGATAACACAAATCGCACGATATGAATCCAAGAAAATGAGGTTTTTCCTAAAGTTTTTGTAGCCCTCCGAAGATAGATACGGACGTCTACGTACCGATCTGCGAAATCCTACTAAACCGGCTCATGACTCGCGAGTCCTAGTAAACCTAGGCTCTGATACCAACTTGTCACGACCCAAATCCGGTCGTGATGGCGCCCAACAATTAAGCTAGGCCAGCCAGACCAACAATTCAATTATCACAACGATATCAGTCCCAAATAGACATCCCAAGAAGAATATATGAGTTTAAGAACTCCAATAATAATAAAAATGAACAAAATACTGACACTCCCAAAGATCCGGAGTCACAAGTCTAGAGCCTCTAACAAAAACCGACAGGAATAGAGAGTACTGTATAGAAATACTCAAGTCTGAATACAAAATACAAGTAACAACTGGAAAGGAGAGGAGAAGCTAGGTTCTGCGAACGTAGGCAGCTACCTCAGCAACTCGATGTGACACTGCAACCGCTGGAATTTGCCTGTCTACTGCTCCTGAGTACCTGAGTCTGCACACAAAAGGTGCAGGGAGTAGGGGTGAGTACTAAGTACTCAGTGAGTAATAAATATATAAAAGCAGCTGAAAGTAAGAAATCCACAAAATACCACAATATGAGGCTACACTACAGTCCGAATCTCCTACGAACTAGCATCAAAAGTACAATTCAGCTACCACAGAGTAATTCAACAAATAAAGATGCAATGCAATGCACATAACCGCTACGGCGTGTAGCCCGATCCAATTTAACGTCGACGGCGCTCACCGGGGGTGTGTACAGACTCCGGAGGGGCTCCTACAGCCCAAGCGCAATACTGCTGCGGCGTGCAGCCCGATCCTCATATCAACCACTGCGGCGTGCAGCCCGATCCCATGCTCAGTCCACAATAAGCAATTAAGTCACAAAACATTTCATTTTCCTTAATTCCAGTTCTCAATTCATAATTTATGAAAAATACTTTAACTTTATTAAATTTGTAAAAGCCGGTGACTTAGCATTTCAAAAGTGTGATTTCAATTCCCAGGACTGAGATCAGTGATTTAAGCAATTATAGCTATCACATAAATATTGTCCTCTAAGGACGCTACAGATCGGCACAAGGCCCCAAACAAGGCTTACAACCCACAAATATAGCAAATACAGTGTATTTCCAACATTAACAACATATTATTCATTTCCGGGATGGACCAAGTCTCAATCCCCAATCACAATCAATCCCGCACCTGCCACGGTGTGCGAGCCACGCCTACTAGCGTCACAATGTGCTAAGCCGGGGTTTCGAACCCTCAGGCTACCATATACACAAACTACTCACCTCTAGACGGTCGTAGACTCGTCCGCGATGCCTTTTCCTTTGAATTTCGCTGCCTCGTGTGTAGAATCTAGTCAAATCACAATAATTATATCAAATACGGGTCAAAGAATCATAACCCATTTCAATTTATATGAAATTCACATAAATACACTAAGTTGGTAAAACCCGACCCCGGGCCCACTGCTCGGAAAAATCCGAAATTAGTACCAACGCGATCCTTATCTCGCCACGAGTCCGTGCATATAAAATTTATCGAAATCGGAGTTCAAATGGCCTTCCAAATCCAAAAATCCCGTTTCAATATTTGGGCCACATTTCTTCAAGATTTCAACCCAATTTCATGAAGATTGATGTTAATACTACCATAAAATGATGTTTTTGAGTCAAGAATCTTACCTCCGATGAATACCCGATGACTTCTCAGTGATTTCCTCGAGTTTTCTTCTCTCTAGGGCTCAAAATTATGTTTTGGGGGTGTAAACCCGTAACCCCTCTGCTTCTGGATTTTATTCACTGCCAGAGACTTTTGTTCTTCGCGTTCGCGTGAGCTCCCACGCGTTCGCGATGATCAAAAATTTCGGCCTCACGCGATCGCGATGTACAAACATCCGGCTTCACGCGATCGCGTCCCTCTTCCTGCGATCGCGTAGCACATTTTTCCCTTCACGCGATCGCGTCCCTTTTCCTGCGATCGCGTAGCACATTTTTCCCTGGACCCCATTTCTCTTCTACGCGATCGCGTAGATGCTCATGCGATCGCGATGTACACGCGGTTAACTCTACGCGATCGCGACTGGTGATCCTGCGATCGCGATAGCCTACCCCCCAGCCCTACGCGATCGCGTCCCCCTCCCCGCGATCGCGGAGAGCAAAAACCTGCTGCGTTTATGACAGCAACCAGCCTTCTCTTTTCTTCCAAAAATGGTCCGTTTGGACCCCCGGATTCATCCCGAGACCCCCGGGACCCCAACGAAAACCACCAACATACTCCAAAACATGATACGAACTTGTTCCAATCATAAAAACACTATACTAAACATCAAAATCTCCATTTACTCACGGATTCAAGCCTAAGTTTCTTCAAAACTTTCAAAACTAACATTCAATCCAAAACCCGATCAAACGATGTCCGAATGACCTGAAAATTTGCGGACATATCCAAAATCACATAACGAAGCTACAGAAATTGTCGGAATTCCATTCCGACCCCGGATCAAAATATCACCTACCATCCGGATTTCGCCAAAATTCAACCTTCGCCAATTCAAGCCTAAAACTACACCGGACCTCCGAATTCAATTCCGATTGTTCTCCTAAGTCATAAATGATCCCCCGGAACTAGTCGAATCATCAGAATCCGGTTCCGAGCACTCTAACTCAATAGTCAACTCTTGGTTGACTTCTCATATTCAAGTTTTCTTTAAACATGCTATTTGTTTCATTTTCAATCCAAATCACTCCTAACTCACCCGATATACTCTAATACTGTTATAAAAACATAACATATGTAATTGCAAGGTAACGGGGTGGTAATTCCCGTAACGACGGGCCGGGTCGTTACACGAACCCACAGCCCTGGGATCTCCGGGAATTGAACTCGCAGTCCACCAACACAACAATTAAAGAAACCGCAGAAAGAAAACATAATATGCTCAAATACAACTTCACCGAGGACTAATACCAACAATTATCGATAAGTTCAAGTAAGACAATTAGGCAATTAGGCAGATAAATCCTATCTAATCATGCTTCCCTAACGAATACCAGGTAATTATCACAATTTAATAAACTAAGAACAGAAATATCACGAATTGGACAATTCAAGTAAAGTGAGTTACAACAACCAGCGCATGTACATGCCCGTCACCTCGCGTACAAGGCGTTTAAACTATCACATAATATCCTAGGGGTAAAATCCCCCCACACGAGGTTAGACAAGCCACTTATATCAACTCCGGTACAAAACCACTAAGAAACAACTCTCTTGTCGCGAACGTCAGCCTCCACAAGTGTAGTATTGTCACGACCCCAATCCCGGTCGTGATGGCGCCCAACACAACTGCTAGGCAAGCCTGACCATTTACCCTCTCATCCCGAGCATGAAGCTCAAATCAATTACCTGGATATTATTATCAATAATAAAGCTAAACTAAATAACCACCCAAAGATCTAGGGTCACGAGTCTAGAGCCTCTAAACAAGATCGGATAACAATATCTAAACCAAATACTAAAGTCTGAATAATTTATACACAAAGGAAAAATGGAATAAGAAGAGAAGCCAAGTCCTGCGAACGCCAGCAGCTACCTCAGCAACTCGGATAAATACTGATAAAAGCTGGAGTGCTCGTCTATCCCTCCTGTGTACCTGAATCTGCACACAAAGGTGCAGGGAGTAGGGGTGAGTACTAAGTACTCAGTAATAAATATATACAAGTAGCTGAAAGTAAGAAATCCACAGAATACCACATAATGAAGCCAAACTACAGTCTGATTCCTCCTACGAACTAGCAACAACAACAGTACATTACCACTATCAGAGATAATTCACAGACAAAGATGCAATGCAAAGCACATAACCGCTACGGCGTGTAGCCCGATCCATTTAACGTCGACGACGCTCACTGGGGGTGTGTACAGACTCCGGAGGGGCTCCTACAGCCCAAGCGCAATACCGCTGCGGCGTGCAGCCCGATCCTCATATCAACCACTGCGGCGTGTAGCCCGATCCTCATATCAACCGCTGCGGCGTGCAGCCCGATCCATCCTCAGTCCACAACATGCATATGAGTCACACAACAACTCAATTTATTTATTACCAGGTTCCAGTTCATAAATTATGAAAATACTTTAACTTTTATTTAATTTTTCCCAAAACAGGTGACTTAGCATTTCAATGCGGTGATTTCAAACCAGGACTGAGATCCGTGATTAAGCAAGTATAACTATCACAAATATATAACTATCCCCTAGGGATACTACAGGTCGGCACAAGGCCCAAACATGGCTTACAGCCCACAAAATTTATCTAACACAATGTGTGTTTCAACCGCATATAGCATATTATTCACATTCGGGATGGAATAAGTCTCAATCCCCAGTCACAATCAATCCCTCACCTGCCACGGGGTGCGAGCCACGCCGTACTAGCGTCACAATGTGCTAAGCCGGGGTTTCGAAACCTCAGGCTACCATATACACTAACTACTCACCTCTAGTCGGCCATAGACTTGTCCGCGATGCCTAATCCTTTTGAATTTTCCATCTCGTGTGTAGAATCTAGTCAAACCACAACAATTATATCAAATACGGGTCAAAGAAACATAACCCAATTCAATTTATACAAAATACACGATAATACACCAAGTTGGTAAAACCCGGACTCCGGGCCCGCTGCTCGAAAATTTCCAAAAATAATACCAACAGATCCTCGTCTCTTCACGAGTCCGTGCATATAAATTTTATCAAAAACGGAGTTCAAATGGTCTTTCAAAACCCAAAAATTCGTTTTCATGATTTAGGCCCTAGTTCTCCACAAATTCTACCTAATTTCAGGAATGGTGTTTATTCTAGCATAAAATCATGTTTTTGAGTCAAGAAACTTACCTACAGTGATTACCCATTGATTTCTCTCTTACAAATAGCCTCAGAAGCTTCTTCCCGTTCCAAAATTGGAAGAAAACTTGGTCTACTCATTATAGATACACTGTTCACGCGTTTTACTGCTCCCAATGGATTCCTTGTGAAAGTCTAATTAATTTAGGTATTTGAATCACTCAATTTGACCTTATAATGAAGTAGATATGTTGGTTTTAAGATTTGCAAATAGTGCAGGTTTTTAATACGCCGTCAGGGGCAGTTTCGTCATTAACCTGAAAATCTGGGCAACTTTAGTAAAATGGCCATAAAATCCTCATACGATATCCAAATTCGATGATTCTTTTTGCTACGGGTCCGTAATTACGTTACGGATCTAATGCTTCATTCAAAACAGTAATCGGAACTCATGTGTTCAACATGATATCATTTATACTTCAAGAAACGATGTCGAAGCATAAGAAAAACGAGCATAACGCAACCCAAAACTATCTGAAACTTACCCGAGCTCCTCGGGACTGCATACGAACATACTAACATGCCACATATGATCATGCAAACTTAGTTTCACTCTCAAAACACCAAAACTAACATCAAAACACCAAATTTACATCGGATTCAAGCCTAAGTTCTTCCAAAACTTCCGAAACTTGCATTTGATCTAAAACCCGACCTAAACACCTCCGAATGATCTGAAATTTTTCACGCATATCCCAAATCACCTAACGGAGCTACTGCAACTATCAGAATTCCATTCCGACTCCCGGATCAAAATCTCACTTACCGTTCGGATTTAATACAATTCGACCTTAGCCAATTCAAGCCTAAAACTACACCGGACCTCCGAATTCGATTCCGATTGCTCTCCTAAGTCATACATGATCCCCCGAAACTAGTCGAATCATCAGAATTCAATTCCGAGCTGTCTAACTCATCGGTCAATTGTCGGTTGACTTTTCCAACCTATTCTTCTCATAAAGAGGTTTATGGCCTCATTTTTATCTAAATTTCTTCCGATTTGCTTCTAACTTTCCGAACACATATAAATAAGTATATTGAAGTGTTAAATGAAGAAAACGGGCGATAACTCCCGTAACGACGGGCCAGGTCGTTACATTCTCCCCAACTTAAACAAACGCTCGTCCTCGAGCGTACCCAAAGTTGTGCTAGAAACAACCCAATAGCTGAATGACCTTACCAAGCATATGCGGGGTGAATACCATCACAACATATAACTGAGATATCATCTCACATCATAGAATTGGAGTACCTGAATCCTCCTCGAAAGGTCATAACTTCACGTGGCCTTGCCACGGCTCATGATTCCATCCAAACACTATTACTCCTGAAGCACCTCAAGTCATCTCATCATGCTCAAATCAATCAGCCACGCACAGATATTGGTCTGAACTCAAGCAATCAATCTCACCCATGGTGAAACAATTAATATACACCATCAAATCTTGTAAGGACACAACTGATGCGCCATTTGCCGAGCGACATCCAACACTGACTTGAAGTATAGTACATAAGGTAACCTATAGAAAAAAACTATGCTCCATATTACACAGTTGCGGCGTGCAACCAACTCAAAATGACATACCCGTGGCGGCGTGCCACCCAATCCAGATGCCATACCTATGGCGGCGTCCCACCCGATCAAAATAACCCGTGGCGGCGTGCCACTCGATCCACGCATAAATCTCGCAAAAGGAAATGCACACCAAGTAAAATTGCTCATTACAATAAACATATATATATAGCCTCAAGCTCGGCCACAAGAAACGCATCCTACAAAGTTTCCCCAATATCGAAACTGGATCAATAGTAAAAACCTTTGCATTGGTATCCGCCACGAAGGCCCAACTGACGAAGCAATACCTACCAGTCGCCCGCTGGTCCTGGGTACAACTACCCTGCTGGAGCATACTCTGATGCACTCTGCTAAGCAATTTGTGCCATTTCCGACATAGTCCATATCACATTCGTCTAGGCAACCTGACTTATGACAACCAGTCTGCAATCAAGTCTCATACCCCAAATTCATCCTATCAAGCTAAGAGAGAGCCACTAGGGCTTCCAATTTCCAATGATTGCTAAACGGTGCCGATACACACGATATACAACCATTGCATAGGCGGATTACGAGGACGTCTAGTCTCCATTACCTATATAACACATGAATCACTATGCCTGATCTCACACTCCACTGTACGAATACATAACACACATCAAGCATCCATTCATACCACGAAAGTCATTCAGAAATTTCCCTATGCCATCATCAACTCAATCATCACAGTCGATCCAACAAGAGAATACCACCATACAACTAAATATTATCAGTTTACAGTACCTTGCCCCTTTTTGACCATATACCTTGCCAAATCACTAGAATAGCAGTATCATTTTTTTCCTTAATTACCAGAAAGATCGATTCTTAAATTACCTACAGCCGCCCACGCTGCTCATTAATTTTTTTTAATGACTTCCCATATATTAACTGATGTCAAAACCTTGAACATTCCATTATCAACTTTCCATAACACATTGCATATACCATACCACACTAAGATAACATGGAAACTTCTATCCCTTTCCTACGCCACAAACATCGACGCACTCTACTAGTCAAGGACCTTCATGATCCCATATAGAAGAAAAGTCATTACACATTCCATGCCTCGCATACCGACAGGAATATACTCACTTTCAAACCACGGTAGAACACATCACAAACTCTTTCTCCCAATCTATTGCATAAGTTTAACTGTCAGGACTGAGGCCTTCTACCCACATCGAGCTACGCAACTGCCAGCACTCAAGAGCTTTGTTGCACAATATCTGCAAGACTCATTACTTCGAACATATACCAGGAATTAAGCGTATCCTTATCATACCGTTCCGGTTTATTAACAAGTTGCTCGATTTACCCAATTTCCTTTCTGATTCATCTTTAATTTAATATTAGCCTTTACTGTAGCACTACAATATCTCAACTCATGTTACCACACGAGACTCATACACAAGACTACACGGTCTCAGGCTCACTCTCTCAATGTTTCCCAGAAGTACCACATTCTACAATGCTTTATTTTGAAGAACTTCCTGCGATTTTGAAATTTGTTATCATTACCTCCCAATACGGATACATAGAATCCCATCATTCACATAACATAACACAAGTCTTGATTCCTTCTAACGAATTCACCATCTTTAGCCATATACACAATTTTAATACACTTGACTGTTACAAGCAAAATCTTGAACACCGCAAAACAATTCTCGGGCGTCATTCACCCTTATTCAATGATAATTCAACTGCCTTATTAAATAGAGCCACTCGTGCCTTGTTAGAACTCTGGCACCGCAGAACATGATTTCATACATATGCATTTAGCTATATTTCTTTCTTATACATCGAACATTCTTTACCAACATTAGTTCAAATCATCCTAGGATTTCTTCGCATCTACGAAGCACCATAACCCTTATCAGAATTTTCCCAACGTACTTAGAAACAGAACCGACATAGCACACAACATTGCAATCGGTTAATCAATAGCAACCTCCCCAACTTGGCTCGAAGCCATTCATCAAAGCACCTTTAGCCACTTATAGCATTCTTACCCAAATGAGGCCACAATGTTATAGTGAGATTAATCTCAAGTCATTTACAAGCTTTGACAGAGACTCGAATCATCAGAGACCTTAACTCTTCTACAATTCTTGCATTTATACACATACCATAGTTAAGCCTACTCTCTTTAGGTGACAGAAATTTTTTCTAAGTCCCAAATTTTCCAAAAGTATCGACATAGTTTCCTTTGTAATTTCGCCTATCCACCTGCCAGAGAATCACCAAAACCATCCTAACAATACATCCACAACTCAACAAGACATCACAATGTACAACAACATTAATCTCAATACTACACGGGTTATATTATCAAAATTGATACATGAACATGTGCTGCACCTGTTCGAATCATAACATATATCAAATACACTTCAATTACACATTAGAATCAACCCACCTATTTTGCCTCAATCTAGTATTTCAGTACAACACCTTCCACCAAGATATACATAGCATAATCACTTTAGTCTTCCTGAGTCTAAACTCGTTTTACTACACGTCAGGCACTTTACCTTCCAACTAAGTGATATGATAAATATTCACCACGCCCATAGCTCGAGGCTACTCAACAGATTACAATAAGGATCTAACACTTGACAGCTCGTACATTATTAAGCTGCCATTTCCACAGTTAGGGACAATACCGGTCATATAAGTTTCATAATACTAGCTCACAAAATCTGCACCTTGGTGCTCATGTCATAAACAAAGATCTGGACTCAAGTCCTCCCGACTGGCCCACATGAACTCATGAAGATTATATCTCGAGCTGAATCAAGTACGCACGATAAGAATTCCAAGAAATATGAAGTGTTTCCTAAAGGTTTGCAGCCTCCCGAGGATAAATACAGGCGTCCCCGTAACGATCCACGAGACTCTACCAACCGGCTCAAGACTCATGGGGCCTAGTAACCTAGGCTCTGATACCAACTTGTCATGACCCCAATCCCGGTCGTGATGGCGCCCAACACAACTGCTAGGCAATCCCGACCATTTACCCTCTCATCCCGAGCATGAAGCTCAAATCAATTACCTGGATATTATTATCAATAATAAAGCTAAACTAAATAACCACCCAAAGATCTAGGGTCACGAGTCTAGAGCCTCTAAACAAGATCGGATAACAATATCTAAACCAAATACTAAAGTCTGAATAATTTATACACAAAGGAAAAATGGAATAAGAAGAGAAGCCAGGTCCTGCGAACGCCAGCAGCTACCTCAGCAACTCGGATAAATACTGATAAAAGCTGGAGTGCTCGTCTATCCCTCATGTGTACCTGAATCTGCACAGAAAGGTGCAGGGAGTAGGGGTGAGTATTAAGTACTCAGTGAGTAATAAATATATATAAGTAGCTGAAAGTAAGAAATCCACATAATACCACATAATGAAGCTAAACTACGATCTGATTCCTCCTACGAACTAGTAACAACAACAGTATATTACCACTATCAGAGATAATTCACAAACAAAGATGCAATGCAAAGCACATAACCGCTACGGCGTGTAGCCCGATCCATTTAACGTCGACGACGCTCACTGGGGGTGTGTACAGACTTCGGAGGGGCTCCTACAGCCCAAGCGCAATACCGCTGCGGCGTGCAGCCCGATCCTCATATCAACCGCTGCGGCGTGCAGCCCGATCCTCATATCAACCGCTGCGGCGTGCAGCCCGATCCATCCTCAGTCCACAACATGCATATGAGTCACACAACAGCTCAATTTATTTATTACCAGGTTCCAGTTCATAAATTATGAAAATACTTTAACTTTTATTTAATTTTTCCCAAAACAGGTGACTTAGCATTTCAATACGGTGATTTCAAACCAGGACTGAGATCCGTGATTAAGCAAGTATAGCTATCACAAATATATAACTATCCCCTAGGGATACTACAGGTCGGCACAATGCCCAAACATGGCTTACAGCCCACAAAATATATCTAACACAATGTGCGTTTCAACCGCATATAGAATATTATTCACATTTGGGATGGACTAAGTCTCAATCCCCAGTCAAAATCAACCCCGCACCTGCCACGGGGTGCGAGCCACGCCCTACTAGCGTCACAATGTGCTAAGTCGGGGTTTCGAAACCTCAGGCTACCATATACACTAACTACTCACCTCTAGTCGGCCATAGACTCGTCCGCGATGCCTTTTCCTTTTGAATTTTCCGTCTCGTGTGTAGAATCTAGTCAAACCACAACAATTATATCAAATACGGGTCAAAGAAACGTAACCCATATCAATTTATACGAAATACGCGATAATACACCAAGTTGGTAAAACCCGGACCCCGGGCCCGCTGCCCGAAAAATTCCGAAAATCATACCAACAGATTCCTCTTCTCTCCACGAGTCCGTGCATATAAATTTTATCAAAAACGGAGTTCGAATGGTCTTTCAAAACCCAAAAATTCGTTTTCATGATTTAGGCCCTAGTTCTTCACAAATTCTACCAAATTTCAGGCATTTTGGTGTTTATTCTAGCATAAAATCATGTTTTTGAGTCAAGAAACTTACCTCCAGTGATTACCCATTGATTTCACTCTTACAAATAGCCTCACAAGCTTCTTCCCGTTCCAAAATTGGAAGAAAACTTGATCTGCTCATTATCGATACACTGTACACGCGTTTTACTGCTCCCAATGGATTCCTTGTGAAAGTCTAATGAATTTAGGCTTTTGAATCACTCAATTTGACCTTATAATGAAGGAGATATGTAGGTTTTAAGATTTGCAAATAGTGCAGGTTTATAATACGCCGTCAGGGGCAGTTTCGTCATTAACCTGAAAATCTGGGCAACTTTTGTAAAATGGCCATAAAATCCTCATACGATATCCAAATTCGATGATTATTTTTGCTACGGGTCCATAATTACGATACGGATCTAATGCTTCATTCGAAACAGTAATCGGCGCTCATGTGTTCAAGAAGACATCATTTATACTTGAAGAAACGATGTCGAAGCATAAGAAAAACTAGCATAACACAACCCAAAAGTATCTGAAACTTACCCGAGCTTCTCGGGACTACATACGAACATACTAACATGCCACATATGATCATGCAAACTTAGTTTCACTCTCAAAACACCAAAACTAACATCAAAACACCAAATTTACATCGGATTCAAGCCTAAGTTCTTCCGAAACTTGCATTTGATCTAAAACCCGACCTAAACACCTCCGAATGATCTGAAATTTTTCACGCATATCCCAAATCACCTAACGGAGCTACTGCAACTATCAGAATTCCATTTCGACTCTCGGATCAAAATCTCACTTACCGTTCGGATTTCATCAAAATTCGACCTTAGCCAATTCAAGCCTAAAACTACACCGGACCTCCGAATTCGATTCCGATTGCTCTCCTAAGTCATACATGATCCCCCGAAACTAGTCGAATCATCAGAATTCAATTCCGAGCTGTCTAACTCATCGTTCAATAGTCGGTTGACTTTTCCAACCTATTCTTCTCATAAAGAGGTTTATGGCCTTATTTTTATCTAAATTTCTTCCGATTTGCTTTTAACTTTCTGAACACATATAAATAAGTATATTGAAGTGTTAAATGAAGAAAACGGGTGATAACTCCCGTAATGACGGGCCAGGTCGTTACAAGTATCTGATAAAAATCAATAGAATCACATCAAAATAGGCCAATTGGGCATTACCCAATCAAAACAACTCCAAATACGCCAAAACCCTCAAGTTACCAAAACCCGACTTTCGGTACGCTTATCGAAAAATCACGAAAAATATATATTCGGGGTCCTTATCTCAACACGAGTCTGTGCATATAAAATTTATCGAAATCGGACTCCGTTTGCCCATTCCAAATCAGAGATTTTCTAAAATTTAGGCCTAGGGCTCAAACCCACCTTTAATCTTCCATTTTCAGTGAAATAATCACGGATTTCATGATAAACTAACGAATTAAGGTCAAGAAATTTACCCCCGATGATTTCCCGATGATAACCCAGCGTTTCCCCTTCAATTTCCTCTCTTGGAGCTCAAAAATGGCGTTTTGTGTTTGGGGGTCGCGGTTGTTATGTTCTGAACTTAAGCTTACTGCCAGACCAATTTACTCTACGCGATCGCAGCACTGGGCTTACGATCGCGATGCACAAAATCATGGGCGGCCTATTTTCCTCTACGCGATCGCGTGGTCCTGGACGCAATCGCAGTGAACAACTGAGCGACCCTACGCGATCGCAATGACACGAACACGATCGCGAAGAACAACTCGGTCGGCTCCCCCAAACTACCCTACGCGATCGCATACTACCTCACGCGATCGCGATGCTTAAACTTCCAGACTTACGCGATCGCACGCCTCACTTCGCGATCGTAGAGCTCAGGGTTTTCCCCTTCCGCGATAGCATGACCATCTCCGCGATCGCGGGGAGCAAAATTGCTCTGCAATTATTGCAGCAGAAACAGCAGTGCCTTTTGGCACAAATTGGTCCGTTTGGACCCTCGAATTCATCCCAAGGCTCCCGGAACCCCAACGAAAACCACCAACATACTCGAAAACACGATACGAACTTATTCCAATCATAAAAACACGTCTAACAACATCAAAACCCATAATTCACATCAAATTCAAGCCTAAATTTCTTAAAACTTTCCGAATTGCACATTCAATATAACATCCGACCAAACGACGTCCGAATGACCTGAAAATTTGCGAACATATCCAAAATCACATAACAGAGCTACAGAAATTGTCGGAATTCCGTTTCGACCTCGGATCAAAATCTCACCTATCGTTCGGATTCACCAAAATTTCAAACTTCGACATTTCAAGCCTAATTGAGCTACGGACCTCCAAAATACATTCCGAACGCGCTCCCAACCCCGAAATCACCTAACGGAGCTAATGGAACCATCGGATTTCCGTTCCGAGGTCGTCTTAACACTGTTATGGTTACGGACCATTTTCTAACTTTAAAGCTCTCATTTAGGGACTAAGTGTCCCAAAATACTCCAAATTTCAGAACCGACTCTCCCGGCAAACCACAATAGCAAAAATGAACTTAGGGGAACAGTTAAATTGGGGATTGGGGCATAATTTTCTAAAACGACCGGCCGGGTCGTTACATCTCCCCACCCTTAAAAGATTCGTTCGTCCTCGAACGAGCATAGAAAACATACCTGGAGTAGTGAAACGATGAGGGTACTAGCTGCGCATATCATGCTCAGTCTCCCAAGTCGCCTCCTCGACCGGATGGCCCCGCCACTGAACCTTTATCGAAGCGATGTTCTTTGACCTTAGCTTTCTGACCTGCCTGTCTAGAATGGCTACTGGCTCCTCAACATAAGACAAATCCTTGTCAAGCTGAACATAAGTGAAATCCAACACATGCGACGGGTCACCATGGTATCTCCGGAGCATGGAGACATGAAATACGGGGTGAACTCCGGCTAGATTGGGAGGTAAGGCCAACTCATAAGCAACCTCCCCAACACGCCTCAAAATCTCAAAAGGGCCAATAAACCTAGGACTCAGATTTCCTTTCTTTCCAAACCTCATAACGTCCTTCATGGGCGAGACTTGAAGCAGAACCCGCTCACCAACCATAAAAGCCACATCGCGAACCTTTTTGTCCGCATAACTCTTCTGTCTAAACTGGGCTGCACGAAGTCTGTCCTGAATCACCTTGACCTTGTCCATTGCATCCTGAACCATATCAGTACCTAGCAGCCTGGCCTCGCCCGGCTCGAACCAACCCACGGAGACCTGCACCTCCTACCATATAGGGCCTCATACGGTGCCATCTGAATACTAGACTGGTAGCTGTTGTTATAAGCAAACTCCGCCAGTGGCAAGAAGTGATCCCATGACCCTTCAAACTCAACCACGCATGCACAAAGCATATCCTCCAAAATCTGAATAGTGCGGTTAGATTGTCCATTCATCTGGGGGTGAAATGCCGTGCTCGGCTCCACCCGAGTACCTAACTCCTACTGCACGGCTCTCCAGAACCGTGAAGTAAACTGAGTGCCTCTATCTGAAATGATGGAAACTGGAATACCATGCAGCCGAACTATCTCCCTGATATAGATCTCCGCCAGTCGCTCCGATGAATAAGTAGTGCTCACCGATATAAAATGGGCGGACTTGGTCAGCCGATCCACAATAACCCAAATGGAATAAAACTTACTAACAGTCCGTGGAAGCCCAGATACAAAGTCCATGGAGATGCGCTCCTATTTCCACTCTGGAATCTCAATCTGCTGCATCAATCCACCCGGACGCTGATGTTCATACTTCACTTGCTGGCAGTAGAGGCATCTGGAAACATAATCAATTATATCCCTCTTCATCCGCCTCCACCAGTAATGCTGTCTCAAGTCCTCATACATCTTCGCGGCTCCCGGATGGATAGAATACCGCGAGCTATGGGCCTCTGCTGGAATCAGCTCTCGAAGATCATCTATATTGGGCACACAGATACGCCTCTGCATCCTTATAACTCCATCATCCCCGATGGTAACATCGCAAGCATCACCTCGGCGAACTCAATCCTGAAGGACCAGCAAATGAGGGTCGTCGAACTGACGCTCCCTGATGCGGTCAAATAGGGAAGACCGAGAAACCATACAAGCCAGAACCCGGCTGGGCTCCGAAAGATCCAGTCTAACAAACTGCCTGTCTAAAGCCTGAATATCCATCGCCATAGGCCTCTCCGAAGCCTGGTAGATATGCCAAACTCCCCAAACTCTCTACCCGGCGACTCAAGGAATCGGCAACTACATTAGCCTTGCCCGGATGATAGAGAATAGTAATATCATAGTCCTTCGGTAGCTCCAACCATCTCCTCTGGTGCATATTCAGGTCCTTCTGATTAAGCAAGTGCTGCAAGCTACGGTGATCAGTGTAGATCTCACAAGGAACCCCATACAAGTAATGATGCCAAATCTTTAAGGCGTGAACAATGGCAGCTAGCTCCAAATCATGAACAGGGTAGTTCTTCTCATGTATCTTCAACTGTCTGGACGCATATGCAATGACCCTACCGTCCTGCATCAATACTGCACCGAGTCCAACTCGTGAGGCATCACAATATACTGTATAGGACCCCGAACCTGTAGGCAACATCAATATAGGGGCCGAAGTCAAAGCTGTCTTGAGCTTCTTGAAAGCTCGCCTCACACTCATCTGTCCACTGAAAAGGGGCACCCTTTTGGGTCAATCTGGTCATAGGTGCTGCAATCGAAGAGAACCCCTCTATGAAACAACGGTAATAGCCCGCCAAACCAAGGAAACTGCGAATCTCAGTAGCGGAGGAGGGTCTGGGCCAACTCTGCACGGCCTCCACCTTCCTCGGATCTACTCGAATACCATCACTCGACACCACGTGGCCCAAAAATGCCACTAAACTCAACCAGAATTCATATTTAGAGAACTTGGCATATAGCTGCTTCTCCCTCAGAATCTGAAGCACTATCCTGAAATGCTGCTCGTGCTCTTCCCGAGTCTGGGAATATACTAGAATATCATCAATGAAGACAATCACCAACGAGTCCAGATAAGGCCTGAACACACTGTGCATCAAATGCATAAAGGCTGTTGGATCATTAGTCAGTCCAAAAGACATCACGAGGAACTCATAGTGGCCATACCGAGTCCTGAAGGCAGTTTTCGGGATATCTGGCTCCCGAATCTTTAAATGATGATACCCAGAGCGCAAATCAATCTTAGAAAACACATGTGCGCCCTGTAGCTGGTCAAATAAATCATCGATGCGAGGTAAAGGATACCGGTTCTTCACTGTAACCTTGTTCAGCTGACGATAGTCAATACACATACACATAGAACCGTCCTTTTTCTTCACAAACAATACAGGAGCACCCCAAGGCGAAACACTGGGTCGAATGAAACCCTTACCCAATAACTCCTGTAATTGATCCTTCAACTCCTTCAACTCGGGAGGAGCCATACGGTACGGTGGAATAGAAATGGGCTGAGTGCCCGGCAACAAGTCAATAGCAAAGTCAATATCTCTGTCGGGCGGCATGCCCGGGAGATCAGCTGGAAATACATCAGCAAAGTCACGTACCACAAGAACAGAATCAATAGAGGGAGTGTCAATACTGACGTCCCGCACATAGGCTAGATAAGCAGCACACCCCTTCTCAACCATACGCTGAGCTCCGAGGAAGGAAATAACACGGCTAGGGGTGTGATCTAGAGTACCACTCCACTCAATACGTGGAATGCCTGGCATAGCCAGCGTCACGGTCTTGGCGTGACAATCAAGAATAGCATAATGGGGCAACAACCAGTCCATGCCCAGGAATAATATCAAAATCGACCATCCCGAGCAACAATAGATCCGCTCTGGTCTCAAAATCACAAATGGTAACCAAACACGACCGATATACACGGTCCACAGCCAAAGAATCACCCACCGAAGTGGAAACATAAATGGGGGCACTCAAAGAATCCCGAGGCACACCCAGATGAGGAGCAAAGTAAGAAGACACATACGAAAAAGTGGAGCCAGGGTCGAATAGAATCGATGCCTCCCTGTGACTAACCAGAATAATACCTGTGATAACAGAATCAGATGCAACAGCCGCAGCGCGATCGGGAATAGCATAGAATCTGGCCTGTCCCCCCTCTCGAGGGCGGCCTCTGGCACCCTGACCCCCGCCCCTGGCTGGCTGGGCAGGTGGAGTGGCAGCTGGAGCTGGAATGATGGCCTGCTGACCCTGAGAACCACGCTGATACTGCGAAGACTGAGGTGGTGCTCCCCTACTATGCCTGGGGCACTCCCTAACCATATGGCGAGCATCCCCGCACCCAAATCAAGCTTTGTGGGGACACGGTGACTATGACTGCCCGGCCTCACCACCACTAGTCTGACCCCTGGAAGGACCCCGCGCAGGAGGTGCACTGGAAACTGGGGGAGCATAATAAGGCTCCTGAGGTGCTGGAAGAGCTGGAGTACTATCGGCCGCTGGCAATGCTGAATGAACTGGACGACCGGAATAACCCCTACCAAAATGACCGGCTTCTAAAGTGCGGGCACCAGAGAAATGGCCCGACTCACGAGACCTCTTTGCCTCTCTCTCTCCCCACTCTCTAGGGAGCATACTCTCGATCCTCCTGGCAATGCTCACTGCTTGCTGATAAGATATATCTGTCTCCAACTCTCTGGCCATGCCGGATCGGATCGACGGAATCAGGCCCTCAATAAATCTCCGCACCCTCTCCCGGACCGTGGCCACCAAAGCTGGTGCATGCCCGGCGAGACGGGTGAAACTGATAGCATACTCCGATACTGACATGGAGCCCTGTCGCAACCGCTCAAACTCCGAGCGCCAAGAATCCCTAAGGCTCTGTGGAACAAACTCCCTCAAAAACAGATCTGAAAACTGCGTCCAGGTCAATGAAGCAGACTCCTCTGGACTATCCAACTCATACGTGCGCCACCAATCATAAGCGGCCCCACGAAACTGAAAAGCAGTGAAGGAAACCTCGCTGGTCTCCACAATCCCCATAGTACGAAGAATACAATGACACTTCTCTAGAAAACCCAATGCATCATCTGAAGCCAAACCACTGAACACTGGAGGGTCATATTTCTTGAACCTCTCCAATCTATGTTGCTCGTCCTCAGAGGCAGCTGGTCCACCTCCGGGCTGTACTGGGGCGGAAGGAGGCATAACCAAAACCACTGGAACCTGTCCCACTGGCACACGCTGCTCATGTGTAACGGCTGCGGGAGTCTGGGCCCCTCCCCCGGCCTGGGATGTAGCTGCGACGAGAGGAAGCAGTCCTGCCTGAGCTAAAGTGGTATACATACTCATGAACTGGGCCAGGGTCTCCTGGAGTGCTGGAGTAGTGGCAGCTGTAGTCGGTGTACCAGGTGTCTGCGCTCCAACCTGGTCTACTTGTGGCACCTCAGTGGCAGCGCGCGCAGGTGTAGTGGCTGCACCTCGGGCGCGTCCTCGTCCTCCACCTCGGCCCCGGCCTATGACGGCGGCAACAGGGGGGCGCGGGTACCTGATCGTCGCGAGTAGCTCGTGTCCTCACCATCTGTGAGAGAATAGAAGGCAATAGTTTAGATTTTGATGCCAAAAATGTCGCACGACAAGGAATCCAAAAGAAATGAAGAGTTTCCTAAATAGTTACATAGCCCCTCGTAGATAAATACAGACGTCTCCGTATCAACGAGACTCTAAGTAACCGGTCTGTGTCCCGTGACTCCTATGATCCTAGAGCTTTGATACCAACTTGTCACGACCCTAGTTCACCAATCGTGAACATGTCGTGATGCCACCCAGTCTCCATGACTAGGTAACACTAACACGTTGCGGAATATACAAGTTATGAACAATTAAATAAGATTTAGCGGAATATTGCATAAAAAGAAATGTAAACCGTGCCGCTTGGCACATACATCCGTCAAACACACTATATGAAACACCACCAAGATCCGGAACCCCACGGGTAACACAGACTAAAAGAGAACATACAATTGTGGCTCTATGTATAAAGATTATCTAACAACGAAATGAATGAAAAATATCTACTAGTACTATCAGAATAGAAGGAAGGCCTCCGGATCCGCGGACGTAGCGGATCATACCTCGAGGTCTCCCAAAGCGCTGCTGAATCACCTGATATAAGCCTGTCCTGATGTACCAGGATCTGCACAACAAAAGTGTGCAGAAGAGTAGCATGAGTACACCACGGCGGTACTCAGTAAGTGCCAAGCCTAACCTTGATGGAGTAGTGACGAGGTAGGTCAGGGCCCTACTGAGAGAAATCAATAATAAAATGACAATAATGATAATGAGCAGTTTAAATGGAAATAATCTTTAAATAACAACAATAAAGTGATTACTGCAACCGGCTACAATTAAACCAACAACAAGTAACAACTCAATTAACAAGTCCAGGACCTGTGGGAATTAAACCCATAGTCCCATTAACAGTACCCCTGGGTCTCCGGGAATCGAACCCGCAGCCCATGTCTTAATAATATATCAATAACTCAGGATCTCCGGGAATCGAACCCGCAGTCCCTACCAATAACTCAGAGTATCTCAGGAATCGAACCCGCAGTCCCTTCCAATAACTCAGGATCTCGGGAATCAAACCCGCAGTCCCTACCAATAACTCATGATCTCGGGAATCGAACCCGCAGTCCCTACCAATAACTCCGGGTCTTTGGGAATCGAACCCACAGCCCTGGGATCTCCGGGAATTGAACCCAAAGTCCACCAACACAACAATTAAAGAAAACGCACAAAGAAAACATAATATGCTCAACTACAACTTCACCGAGGACTAATGCCAACAATTATCGAGAAGTTCAAGTAAGACAATTAGGCAGATAAATCCTATCTAATCATGCTTCCCTAACGAATACCAGGTAATTATCACAATTTAATAAACTAAGAACAGAAATATCACGAATTGGACAATTCAAGTAAAGTGAGTTACAACAACCAGCGCATGTACACGCCCGTCACCTCGCGTACAAGGCATTTAAACTATCACATAATATCCTAGGGGTAAAATTTCGCCACACGAGGTTAGACAAGCCACTTACCTCAACTCCGGTACAAAACCGCTAAGAAACAACTCTCTTTCCGCGAATGTCAGCCTCCACAAGTGTAGTATCCGATAAGAATCAATAGAATTACATCAAAATAGGCCAATTGGGCATTACCCAATCAAAACAACTCCAAATACACCAAAACCCACAAGTTGCCAAAACTTGACTTTCGGTACGCTTTTCGAAAAATCACGAAAATTATATATTCGGGTTCCTTATCTCAATACGAGTCCGTGCATATAAAATTTATCGAAATCGGACTCCGTTTGCCCATCCAAATCAGAGATTTTCTAAAATTTAGGCCTAGGGCTCAAACCCACCTTTAATCTTCCATTTTCAGTGAAATAATCACGGATTTCATGATAAACTAACGAATTAAGGTTAAGAAACTTACCCCCGATGATTTCCCGATGATATCCCAGCGTTTTCCCTTCAATTTCCTCTCTTGGAGCTCAAAAATGGCGTTTTGTGTTTGGGGGTCGCGGCTGTTATGTTCTAAACTTAAGCTCACTGCCATACCAATTTACTCTATGCGATCGCAGCACTGGGCTTGCGATTGCGATGCACAAAATCATGGGCGGCCTATTTTCCTCTACGCGATCGCGTGGTCCTGAACGCGATCGCAGTGAACAACTCAGCGACCCTACGCGATCGCAATGACACGAACGCGATCGCGAAGAACAACTAGGCCGGCTCCCCCAAACTACCCTACGCGATCGCATACTACCTCACGCGATCGCGATGCTTAAACTTCCAGACTTACGTGATCGCACGCCTCACTTCGTGATCGCAGAGCTCAGGGTTTTTCCCTTACGCGATCGCATGACCATCTCCGCGATCGCGGAGAGCAAAATTGCTCTGCAATTATTACTGCAGAAACAGCAGTGCCTCTTGGCACAAATTGGTCCGTTTGGACCCCCGAATTCATCCTGAGGCTCCCGGGACCCCAACGAAAACCACCAACATACTCCAAAACACGATACGAACTTATTCCTATCATAAAAACACGTCTAACAACATCTAAACCCATAATTCACATCAAATTCAAGCCTAAATTTCTTAAAACTTTCCGAATTGCACATTCAATCTAAAACCCGACCAAACGACGTCCGAATGACCTGAAAATTTGCGAACATATCCAAAATCATATAATGGAGCTACAGAAATTGTCGGAATTCTGTTCCGACCCCCAGATCAAAATCTAACCTATCGTTCGGATTTGCCAAAATTTCAAACTTCGGCATTTCAAGCCTAATTGAGCTACGGACCTCCAAAATACATTCCGAACGCGCTCCCAACCCCGAAATCACCTAACGGAGCTAATGGAACCATCGGATTTCTGTTCCGAGGTCGTCTTAACACTGTTCCGGTTACGGACCATTTTCTTACTTTAAAGCTCTTATTTATGGACTAAGTGTCCCACCAAAATACTCCAAATTTCAAAACCGACTCTCCCGGCAAACCACAATAGTAGAAATGAACTTACGGGAACAGTTAAATTGGGGATTGGGGTGTAATTTTCTAAAACGACCGGCCGGGTCGTTACAAGGATCTTTTTTGTAAATATCAGTAACACCCCTAAAAAAACAAGGACAAAACAATTATCAAAAACAAAAAAAAAAAAAAGTGAAATTTCAATAACATATATATCAAATAAAAATATATTAAATGAAATATCAAAACTCACATTGGTAGACGACCTCTTCTCTTGTTTTCCTTTAAATATTCTTCAAAATTATCCTCAGCATGTCTGATTGTTTTACGATAATGCCAGCAACATCTTCGAACATATTTTGGATTCCAATTCGAGACCTTTACATGTTCCCTTATATGGTGATTTTAAATGCCAACTGGCATTACATATTCTTTTTCCTCTGCCAAGAAATTCTTCTTCTACATGTGCACTTTGTGCAATCTGCGGTACTTGTGGTCGTACCACTTCTTTTCCTTTACTAGAAGCAAAATTTTCTTTTTCATTTTCAGATTGTACATTCTTATCTTCTACTTGAGAAACAGACTTAGCAACTTTAAGAGGAGAAAACATAAATTCCCTCATTCACACTTGAATATAAAACATTATTTTTATCAGAATCCTTTCTTTGTGTATCAGAAGAAACAGATTGTTCAGCAGCAGTGCAATCAACACTAGGTTCAGGATAATTTGATATACTTGACTGAGACAAAATATTAAAATTAGGGCAAGAATCCACAGAATTCCTCTTTCGTTTCCTAGTAAACAATTTTCCCTGCTTCAAAAAAATCAAAGATAGATTATTAACACTGAAAATATAATGAACTGAAAAAAACAAAACAGTCTATAAATGCTAGTTTTCCGGTATAATATACTGCACAATAAGCCTATACAACTTAGAATTCCTGTAAAAGATACAGGAATTAAACAAATATAACATACTGGATAATTCAACTACAATATAATAATCATCTAGTATAACATACTGGAAAGCAATGATTCACAGGAAAATTAAAAAATAAATAACAACTAAATTTATTTAATTACTAAACACAAATCATATAGTATAATATACTGGACAACAAGCTTAAACAATGTATTTATTCTGTAAAATATACAGAAATCAAACAAAACTGAACTATAATATAATAATAATCCAGTAAATCATACTGGAAAGCTAACAAACTCAAATCTAGTCTAAAAAGATCTAATTTAAAATAACATACTAGAGGAAAAACATAGACAATAGAAACAACAAAACTGTGCACACTAACCTGCTGAATCTTTTCAATAATTTCATGAACATGAAGAGGTGCTTTTTCTTTCTAGTTCCTTTCAATTCCTTCAACATTTTCAGAAACACTTGCCACAACAGTGTAAGCTTCTCTTTCATTTGCTGCAGATGTTTTACTCACATTTAAGATGGGAATAACTTGTTCTACTTCAGGTGAATCCAAAATTATATTCCCTCTTTCAATATAACGAAAAATAGTCAACATCTGTACCTCCTGTTGCAGCATCTGTTTCACTTCCCTAAAATACATTCCTTATAATATAAACATTAAACACATATTGGATAATCAAGCTTAATTACACCACCGTTCCATTAAAAAGATAATCAAAACTAACAAAACTTTAGTATTTTTTTGAAGTTCCTAATTAAAAAAAACAGACGAATTATAAATCAAAAAAGGAATTGACAAATAAAACAAAATTCTAGTCTAAAAATAACTAATCAAGTATAACATATAAGAGAGATAACATAGACACAGGAAACAACAAAACTATGCACACTAACCTGCTGAATCTTTTCACTAATTTCATGAACAACAAGAAGTTCTTTTTCTTTCAAATTCCTTTCAACTCCTACAGCATTATATTTAATTTGTTGGATGCAAATTTCAGAAAGAGTTTCCAGACCAGTCTCAGGTTCACTATCCTTTGCTCCACGTGCTGCATTGGCAAAAACTTGTTGTACTTAAGGTGAATCCAAAATTATATTTCCTTTTTCAATATCGCGCATAATGGCTTCAACATCTCGTACCTCCAGTTGCAGCATCTGTTTCACTTCCCTGGAAAAAATACATTTCTCTTATAATATAAACATTAAACACATATTGGATAATCAACTTTAAATACGACACACTTCTATTAAAAGATAGTAAAATCAAACAAATATTTGGTATTTCTTTGAAAAGCATAATTTAAAAAACCATGAAACATATTATAATATTTTCAATAAAACAAAATTCTACTCTAAGCAGAAATAATTCACTATAACATACTTTAGAAAAAAATTAGATACATGAAACAACAAAACTTCGTATACTAACCCGCTGAATATTTGGACTAGACTGTGGCAACCATCTTTCTGTCGGATCAGTTATTTTCTTAATTAGAGAATCAATATCTCTACCAGCTGTAAGATTAGTATCATCTAGACCACAATCTGCATCACTTGGTCCACCTTGATCACTGCATTTGTTCTTTCCTGCATCTTTGAGCAATTCAATATACATTGTTGGTTTCTTTGATGACACATCTCCACAATTTTCGGTATTATCTTGACTGCATTGTGGTGTTGAAATTTGATATGTCCCATCAGCAATTTTTTGCCAGATAGCATCAACATAAGTTCCAGTTGATTGACCTTGATCAGCGCCACTACATTCTACTCTAACTTCATCACAAGGAATTTCCTTAGCATTTGCATCATGTGCTGCTTGTTCATTAGTAGCATCTTCATCAAAACATTCAACATTTACTGGAGCTTCATGTGAGGCTGATTCACTAGACTGCACTGCTTCAATTGCATTACATTCTGGCCTTAAAATTCCAATGCCTGGTACAGCTTCTTCATTAACTTGTGCTGGATTACCTGAATCAATATCCATAGCTAATGGTATTGAATCAACATGTGCTTCACCGTTATGTTCTTCGCTCATTTTCTCACTGCTATCCTCATGCTTTTCATTATTTTCATCTTCCTCATGCCTTTCATTATTTTCTTCACTATCTTCAATATTTTCATTTGCCTCATCCTTTTCTTTACATTTCACACTGCTTTCGTCATCGTTTTCTTTGCTTTCATCATGATTTTTTAAATCTTTAATAAACTTTAGAAAAACATAAAGCTTGTCATTCATATCCTGCATTAATGAATAAAACATATTATTATAGAAAAAAAACAATAGTAGAATAAATTGACAAACTAGTTAATTACCTTAGCAGCGCTCTTAACATACTTCTTCAACTTTTTCTGATTATCTTTAATTTTTTTATTAATCTTTATTTCAAAGTTATCATTATCTTCACGTACAATCTCTTTAACTTTCTCAGAGACCCTCTGAAAAGAAGAGAAAAATGGTAAGAATTATAGAATCATAACGGTTAAACATTCTGATTGACTGTAAAAAATAAAACACATAATTGTCATGACCCAAGTTCACCAATCATGAACATGTCGTGATGGCACCCAGTCCTCATGACTAGGTAAGCCTAACACGTTGCGGAATATACCAGTTTATGAATATTTAATAAGAATTAGCGGAAAATAAGATAAAAGGGATGTAATCCGTGCCGCTTGGCACATAAACCCGTCAAATACACTATATAAAATACCACCAAGAATCCGGAATGCCACGGGTAACACAGACTAAAAGAGAACATACAACTATAGCTCTATGTGTAAAGGGTATCTAACAACGGAATGAAGGAAAACATCTGCTAGCACTAATAGAATAGAATGAAGGCCTCCGGATACGCGGACGTAGCAGATCATACCTCGAGGTCTCCCAAAGCGCTGCTGAATCACCCGGTATGAGCCTGTCCTGATGTACCTAGATCTGCACAACAAAAGTGTGCAGAAGAGTAGCATGAGTACACCACGGCGGTACTCAGTAAGTGCCAAGCCTAACCTCGATGGAGTAGTGACGAGGAAGGTCAGGGCCCTACTAAGAGAAACAGTAACATAATGATATTAACAATATTAAGCAGTTTAGATGATAATAACTTGGAATAACAACAATAAAGTGATTACTACAACCGTCTACAATTAAATAACATCAAGTAACAAACTCAATCAACAACTCAGGATCTCTAGGAATCGAACCCGCAGTCCCTACCAATAACTCAGGATCTCCGGGAATCGAACCCGCAGTCCCTACCAATAACTCAGGATCTCCGGGAATCAAACCCGCAGTCCCTACCAATAACTCAGGTTCTCCGGGAATCGAACTCGCAGTCCCTACTAATAACTCAAGATCTCTGGGAATCAAACCCATAGTCCTTACCAATAACTCAGGATCTCCGGGAATCAAACCACAATCCCTACCAATAACTCAGGATCTCTGGGAATCGAACCCGCAGTCCCTACCAATAACTCAGGATCTCCGGGAATCAAACCCGCAGTCCCTACCAATAACTTAGGATCTCCGGGAATCGAACCCGCAGCCCATGTCTCAATAAAATCTCAACATCTCCGAGAATCGAACCCACAATACACAAACAATAGCAATCCGGGTCTCTGGGAATAGAACCCACAGCCCTGGGATCTACGGGAATTGAACCCGCAATCCACAAACACAACAAATAAAGAAAACGCACACAGAAAACATAATATGCTTAACTACAACTTCACCGAGGACTAGTGCCAACAATTATCAAGAAGTTCAAGTAGGACAATTAGGCAATTAGACAGATAAATCCTACCTAATCATGCTTCCCTAATGAATACCAAGGTAAATATCACAATTTAATAAATTAAGAACAGGAATATCACGAATTGGACAATTTAAGTAAAGTGATTAACAACACCTAGCACATGTACACGCCTGTCACCTCGCGTACAATGCGTTTAAAGTATCACATAACATCCTAGGGATGAAAGTTCCCCTACACAAGGTTAGACAAGCCACTTACCTCAACTCCGATACAAAAAAATCAATAGAATCACATCAAAATAGACCAATTGGGCATTACCCAATCAAAACAACTCAAAATACACCAAAACCCACAATTTGCCAAAATGCGACTTTCGGTACGCTTATCGAAAAATCACGAAAGTTATATATTCGGGTTCCTTATTTCAATACGAGTCCGTGCATATAAATTTTACCGAAATCGGACTTCGTTTGCCCATTCAAATCAAAGGTTTTCTAAAATTTAGGCCTAGGGCTCAAACCCACCTTTAATCTTCCATTTTCAGTTAAATAATCACGGATTTCATGATAAAATAACGAATTAAGGTCAAGAAACTTACCCCCGATGATTTCCCGATGATGTCCCAGCGTTTCCCCTTCAAAATCCTCTCTTGGAGCTCAAAAATGGCGTTTTTGTTTATGCGGGTCGCGGCTGTTATGTTCTGAACTTAAGCTCACTGCCAGACCCCATTGCTCTACGCGTTCGCGTTACTGTTCACGCGTTCGCAATGAGCAGCCCAAATTCCTTTTACGCGAACGCGAACTGCTCCACGCGTTTGCGAAGCACAATTCAGCATTTTTCCAAAAATTCTTCTACGCGGACGCGTGACTCTGGACGCGATCGCGATGCTCCGCTTCATTCCTCTACGCGAACGCGTTACAAGGGATGCGAACGCGATTGTCTCTTTCCTTCTCATACGCGAACGCGTAGCCTTGGTCGCGAACGCGATGACCAAAACCCCCTTGCCTACGTGAATGCGGCACTTGCCTCGCGAACGCGTAGGCCAAAAATCCTGCTGCACTGAAGCTGCAATTTTCTGCAGATTTTCGAAGTTCCAAATGCCTGTTTGATGGTCCGAATTCATCCCGAGGCCCCCGGACCCCAACGAAAACCACCAACATACTCCAAAATACGATACGAACTTGTTCCAATCATAAAAACACCATCCTAAACATCAAAATCACCAATTACACACGGATTCAAGCCTAAGTTTCTTCAAAACTTCCGAAATCAACATTCAATCAAAACCCCGACCAAACGACGTCAGAATGACTTGAAAGTTTGCGAACATATCCAAAATCACATAACGAAGCTACAAAAATTGTCGGAATTCCATTCCGACCCCCGGATCATAATCTCACCTACCATTCGGATTCGCCAAAATTTCAAACTTCGGCATTTCAAGCCTAATTTAGCTACGGACCTCCAAAATACATTCCGGACGCGCTCCCAACCCCGAAATCACCTAACGGAGCTAATGGAACCATCGGATTTCCGTTCCGAGGTCGTCTTAACACTGTTCCGGCTACGGGCCATTTTCCAATTATAAAGATTCTATTTAGGGATTAAGTGTCCCAAAACATTCCGAATTCCAAAATTGACCCTCCCGGCAAACCACAATAGCAGAAATGAACTTAAGGGAACAGTTAAATAGGGGTTCGGGGCGTAATTTTCTAAAACGTCCAGCCGGGTCATTACTTCTTCCCACACTTAAAAGATTCGTTCGTCCTCGAACGAGCATAGAAAACATACCTGGAGTGGTGAAAAGATGAGGGTACTGGCTGCGCATATCCTGCTCGGTCAACCAAGCCGCCTCCTCGACCGGCTGGCTCCGCCATTGAACCTTTACTGAAGCGATGTTCTTTGACTTTGGCTTCCTGACTTGCCTGTCCATGATGGCCACTAGCTCCTCAACATAAGACAGATCATTGTCTAGCTGAACAGAAGTGAAATCCAACACATGCGACGGGTCACCATCGTATCTCCGAAGCACAGAGGCATGAAATACGGAACGGACTCCGGCTAGGCTGGGAGGTAAGGCCAACTCATAAGCAACCTCCCCAACATGCCTCATAATCTCAAAAGGACCAATAAATCTAGGACTCAGCTGAGCACATTAGCATGATATAATCTAAAGATATTCCTTCTTGTTCAAACAATTAAGTCTTAGAGGCTAATTCCAACATCCGGAATTCTATGTCAGGCTTGATTTCATTAAAAGATAACTCAATATTCCTCAAACGCCGTCCTCAAACATAACTGCATAACCTTGCTGGATTCTTACCTTGCAACATAAAATCCACAGGACCACGATAATATTTTATGATCAAATTAGCCAAAAATTCAACGAATCAGATGCTCCCATCACACCTCATGATCTACATAGGTCTCGTTCCAACTTTTACAATACCGACATGATGGAAGAGATGTGTCGATATATATAACCAACTACTGAATCAACAATTCATTGGGTCTATACTCCTGACAAGATCCATTACATTGTCCTAAACCAGAGGATGATCCTTTCCTCTATAATATACTTCATATAATCAATTTGCACCGACCCAAAATCACATAATCTCATCTCACCCAGTACGAACTGCTCAGGCGATAAGCCACATCGGACATAATCAAAAGTCCCACAAGATGACATAATGTGCTAGTAATCCACTAATACGTACGTGATACAAAGGAAGGCGAACACTAGAGAGAACTATTCAACTCTCACATAAACATGGACCTCCTCGAAAAATAGGAAACAGAACACATAAAAGCAATTTATAGACACTGAAATAAATATCACACTGTTGTGGCGTGCAACCGGATCCCAACAATATGACCATGGCGGTGTGCCACCCGATCCCAACAATGTTACCATGGCGGCGTGCCACCCGATCCCAACAATATAACCATGGTGGCGTGCCATCCGACCCCTACAATATAAAACTCACATAAGGAGTCATATGTCGAGCTCAATAGATCGTCACATCAAAATACTGAATATCGATCATAAGCACACTAAGGTGCATGATATCAGACACAATGAAACATATAGCACTATAGGCTACAAACTCAAGCACAACTGAGGTGCGATATAAGATCCGAGTCTCAAGAGCTATCATGCTCATATAACATCACCGCTGAGCGGAACCCCAACACATAAGGAACTTACCAAGCCGTCTCACACTTATACGGTGCAATATATCTTTACATGAATTAACTAACCGCGAAAATAAGACCGCGACTATCTCTCCATAAAGGGCGCATTGCTGGAAGAAACATAATCGGCCTGATGCAAGGCTCACTTCCACATTTAAATCTATCCACCGACCTTAAGTCTATCCTGGTCGTGCCAAGCTAAGTCAATAGTATTTCACAGGTCTATAACCCAATAAGCAGAGTGCCTTCCAGGCATAAGTTCTCAAATGGATGATATCACCAAAATCCTCATACTTGGTTTAAATTTCTAACCAATCAAGTGACTACATGTCATACTTATACAATTTTCTTGTGGGACAAGCTCCCACCATCTTTCGAATAATTAAACGGGCCTGCACAGTCAACCCACCGGCTGCACTAACACTGAAAAGCGATCAGGAGTCCCTAACCGGGATGCAAAGCCTTTCTCACAGAATACCGATCTCAAGTGATACTGACGTTAATACCCATCTTACTCGAAACACTGAAACTCCCTTCCCGCTCATCCGAGCTCTTTATATTACATTTATTGACCAAACTGCGACCTTGGTCCTTACTCCAAATTTCATACCACTCACTGCACCTCACGTGCTGATATACGATAGATACAATTCCCATCACAACTCTAGAACTAATGATAGTCTAATACTTTATCACATAAGACTTTCCATTTAACTCACTTCAGGAGAACTATAGCAACATACAGGCGAATTCTCATAACCGTTGAATATGCTAATCTCTAAGTAGTGGTCCAAACCACCATAACCCCTTTCCGAGGTCTGCCTACTGATAACAGGCCCCTAACAGAAGAATACTTCAGAATAACATCAATCACTGCGGCCAACAAGTCTCAAATGCACCGCCACAAATCGCATGCATAACTCGATCACGTTACATGAACCGATCATTGACACCAATATGCTGTGATGACCCGGCCCGTCATCATGTGAGTTATCACCCCGATACCCCCATTATATGCTTGTTGATGTTGTAATATTCATGTTGGGTGAGTTTGAGTCAATCCGGGTTGAGTTTGATTGAAATTGAGACAGAAAGTCTCTTAGAAGAAGGAATAGTTGGGAAAAGTCAACTGGACGTTGACTATTTAGTTAGAGGGCTCAGAATCGGATTCTGATGATTTGTTTAGTTCCGGGAGGTGATTTGTGACTTAGGGGAACAATCGGAATTGAATTTGGAGGTCCGGTGTAGAAATAGGCTTGAATTGGCTAAGGTTGAATTTTGGCAAAATCCGGACGGTAGGTGAGATTTTGATCCGTGAGTCGGAATAGAATTCCGACAGTTGCAGTAGCTCCGTTAGGTGATTTTGGATGTGCCTGCAAAATTTCAGGTCATTCGGAGGTCGTTTGGTCGGGTTTTTGATCGAATAATAATTTTGAAAGTTATAGTTAAACTTAAGCTTGAATTTGCTGAAAACGGATGATTTTGATGTTAACGATAGTGATTTTATGATTCAAGCAAGTTGGAATGAGGTAATAGATCATGTCTGTATATTTGGTTGAGGTCTCGAGGGTCTCGGGTGTGTTTCGGATGTCCAACGGGTCATTTTTGGAAGATTTTTGCCGTTTTCAGCATAAATATAATGATCCAAAGGTCTATTTTTAGTTCTAGAGATCCAAATTTGATTTCGAGACTTCGAGAATTTAAATCATGAATTATAGGACTGATCTGGAAATTTTGGTTTAATTTCATCTAGTCGCGATTAGGGTTTTGACGCGATATGTGAGTTAATTGTTTAACGAGAACAATTGATGTTGCACTGAGTAAATGAGATCCAAATTCAGTTTTGTTTGAACCACTGGATCCGTATCAAAATTACGGAGTCATAGGAAAAAGAATCGTCGAATTCCGAGTTCGTATGATTGAGTTATAGCATTTTTAGTGAAATAAAAAGCTGCTGCAATTTTCTGGGGCAAATCTGGTATTTTCGCTTCTGCGATGAACAGTACCCGCAGAAGCGGGTGAACAGTGATTTTCCGCTTCTGCGATGAACAGTTCCGCAGAAGCGATGAACAGTGATATCGCATCTGCGGTGAACAGTAACCGCAGATGCGAAAATCGCTGGACATTTAATTTGGGGCAGTCCGAGATGTTTCTTCATTTTTGGAGCTATGGAGCTCGGATTGAAGCGATTTTCGAAGCGATTTTCACCATATGGATGGGGGTAAGTGTTCTCTATCCAAAAGTGATTATATTTAATGATTCCATGGTTATTTTCATCAAGTATTAGTGAATCAAATGGAAGAAATCGGAGAAAATTTATAAACTTTTCAAAAACGAAAATTTAGGATTTGAAGGGCCATTTGTGGTCCGATTTGGGAGTTCTTGGTATGTACGGACTCGTAGAGAGACAAGGATTCCGAAAATATGAGTTTCGAAATTTTTCGAGATGTGGGCCCGGGGCTCGGGTTTTGCCAATTTCGTGATTTTTGATATTTTTCGAGTTCTTTCGATTGGGATATGTTCCATTAGCCTATTTTGATATATTTGTACTGATTTTGGCTAGTTTTGACATGCGTGGATGCCGGTTAGAGGAGCTAAGGCGTCGCGGACATGAAGCTTCTACCGGTTCGAGGTGAGTGGTAGTAGTAAATAATGTACTGAGGGTTTGAAACCCCGTACTAGCACTTCACAGTGCTATATTGAGATGAGACACGCGTTCTATGACGGGCGTGGTGACATTGTGATTGGGGGTTCGAACTTAGTCCTTCCCGACTAATAGTATACTGTGTGTTATGACTGATAATAAGTTTATAACTGTGCAATTGGGCTGATAGCCATGTTTGGGGCCTTGTGCCGATCTGTAGAGCATTAGGGAACCTATAGAGCTAGGTGACCCTTATATCGTGTTGGAAACATACACTCAGCCGTAGCTCTAGCTGTATAGCATAATATGAGCCCGTACTAGATGTGTACATTAAGAGAGATTATCTAGGGTGGAATTCCCTGTTCTAGTTGAGTGGGCCCGAAAGGCCAAGTCTATACCGATTGAGATGAGATAGGGTCAAAGACCCACTATGAGATGTTATATTGGGCCGGAAAGGCCAAGTCTATATTGACTGAGACAGGGTCCAGGACCCACCGTGATATATTATATTGGGCCTGAGAGGCCAAGCATATATTGATCGGGATAGGGTCGAGGACCCATTATGAGGTATTATATATATATATATATATATATATCTATATTGGATCGGGCCGCACGCCGCGGCGATATATATATTGGATCGGACCGCACGCCGCGATAATATACATGTAATATACATGTGGGACGGACCGCACGCCGTAGTATTATTGCGCTCGGGCCGTAGGAGCCCCTTCGAGTCCGAGTCCGCACACATTCTCGGTGAGCACCGGTGTATATTATGGGATCGGCCTGCGCGCGCCGCAGGAGTATAAATATATAAATATATATATATATTGGATCGGACTGGACGCCGCAGAGTAATACATGTGTGGATCGGGCCGCACGCCGCAGTATTATAGTGCTTGGGCCTAGGGAGCCCCTCCGAAGTCCGTATACACCCCCAGGTGAGCGCCGTCGACGTTAAATGGAGCGGGCCGCGCGCCGCAGCGGTATATGTATTGGAGCCGGCTGCGCGCCGCAGCGGTATATATATTGGAGCGGGATGCGCGCCGCAGCATTATACTTATTCATATTCATATATATACCGAAATATTTATATGTTATAGACAGATGTATATGTCTCTATATATTGAGATGGCCGTATACCGTAGTGGTACGAGCGAGGATGTGGTCAGTGTGGGACCTAGATGAGATAGATGTGGACTGGAGATCACAGTACTCATTATAGTGATGACTAACCTGTGGGGGTTGCCTTAGAACTGTTTAGTGATAGTACACGAGTTCTTATTTTCAGTTATTGTTTATTATTGTTGCTCACTGAGTTGAAATATACTCACCCCACTCCCCTGCACTTTTTGTGCAGATATACAGGTTCAGGAGGGCAGTTGAGCTATCGCAACTGCTTTATTATCCCCATTCTGTGGAGACTTCGAGGTAGCTGCCAACGTCCGCAGTACCTGAACTCTTTCTTTTTATCATTTTATTGTCTCCATTCTGGTTAGACTTGATTTTGTAGTAGATCTCATTTGTAGAGGCTCAGACTTGTGACACCACGACTTGGTTGGGACTGTGTTCTTGTATTTCATTTCTACACTTCTTGATTTGTTATGAAACAGGCTAATCACGCCGATTAATTAGTATTAATTATACTTGGCCGGTAATTGGATAAGATGGTCGGGCTTGCCTAGCAATGTGTTGGGCGCCATCACGACCGGGGTTTTGGGTCGTGACAAGTTGGTATCAGAGCCTAGGTTAACAAGTCTCGCGAGTCATGAGCCGGTTGGTAGAGTCTCGTGGATCGGTACGGGGACGCCCGTACTTATCCTCGGGAGGCTGCAATCCTTTAGGAAAGTTTCAAATTCTTGGAATTCTTATCGTGCGTGTATGATTCAGCTTGAGATGTAATTCTTGAAATTCCTCCTGCACGTTGATGTGCGCACTCGAGTGCTTAGTGATAAATTTGCCTTGATGGCTTATGATTTCCTAATCGAGGGACGAGATATAATCTCTATGAGTTCATGTCGGGCCTGTCTTGGAGGACTTGAGGCCAAATCCTTGTCTATGGCTTGAGCACCAAGGTGCTAATTCCGCGAATCGGTATTATGAAGTTCATACGATCGATATTGATCTTAATTGTGAAAATTGCAGTTTGATAATGGGAGAGCTGTAAGGTATTCGGTTCTTATTGTGATTTGATATGTAGCACTAGCTATGGGCGTGAGAAATATGTTTATTGCCTCTTAGCGGAAATGTAAAGTGCGCTACGTCTGGTAGTATGAGTTCAAACTCAAGAAAACTGAATTGGTTGTGCTAGGTGTATCATGGTGAAAGGTATACGTGTTATGATTTGAGCAGGTGCAGCGCATGCTCATGTACTAATGCTGATGATATAATTGTGTAGTATTGAGATTTATGTTGTTGATATACATTGTGATATCTTGTCGAGTTGCGGATGTATTGTTAGGATGATTTTGGTGATTCTCTGGCAGGTGGATAGGCCAAATTACAAAGGAAACTCTGCCGAAATTTTTGGAAAATTTGGGAATTAGAAAGATTTCTGTCACCTAAAGAGAGTGGGCTTATTGGTGGTGTATGTATAAATGCAAGAATTGCAGAACGGTTAAGGTCTCTGATGATTCGAGTCTCTGTCAAGACTTGTAAATGACTTGAGTTTAATCTCATTGTAACATTTCGACATCACTTGAATAATAATGATATGAGTGGTTAAAAGTGCTTTGATGAATGGCTTCGAGCTAAGTTGGGGAGGTTGCTATTAAATAACTAATTGCACGGTTGTACGCTATGTGGGCACTATCTTTAAGTATGTTGGGAAAATTCTTACAAGGTTATGGTGCTTCGTAGATGTGAAGAAATACTAGGATGTTTTGAACTACTGTTGGTAAGGAATGTTTGGTGTATAGAAAAGAAAGATAGCGAATTATACCTGTAAGTAATCATGTTCTGCGATGTCATAGTTCTAACAAAACACGAGTGGTTCTACTCAATGGGACAGTTGAATTACAGCTGAATAAGGGTGAATGATGCCCGAGAATGGTTTTGCAGTGTTCAAGATTTTGCTTGTAACAGTCAGGTGCCTTAAGATTTGTGTATGTGGCTAAAGATGGCGGTTTCGTTAGAGAAGATCAAGGCTTGTGTTATATCATGTGAAGGATGAGATTCTACGTATCCGTATTGGGAAGTAATGATAACAATTTAAAAATCGCGGGAAGTTCATCAAAATAAAGTGTGGTAGAACGTGGTACTTCTAGGAACACTGAGAGAGTATTCAGTGGCCTATGGGTCTTAGACAGTGTGGTCTTGTGTACGAGTCTTGTGTGGTAAAAAGGGTTGAGGCATTGTCGTACTACAGTAAAGACTTGATATGAAATTAGAGATGAATCGGAAAGGAAACTGGGTAAATGGAACAACTTGTTAATAAACTGAAGCGGTATGATAAGGAATACGATTAATTCATGGTATGTGTTTGAAGTGATGAGTCTTGCAGATATTGTGCAGCAAAGCTTCTGAGTGCTGGCAGTTGTATAACTTGATATGGGTATAATGACTGAGTCCTGGCGGTTTAATTTATGCAATGTAATTGGGAGAACGAGTTTGCGATGTGTTATACCGTGGTTTGAAAATGAGTGTATTTTTCCTGTTGGTATGCAAAGCTGGGAATGGGTAATGAGTTTTCTCTATATGGAATCATGAAAGCCCTTGACGAGTTGAGTGCGCCGATGTTTGCAGCGGAGGAAAGGGATATGAATTTCCATGTTGTCTTAGTGTGATATGGTATACGCGATGTGTTATGGAAAATTGATAATGGCATATTCAAGGTTTTGAGATCAGTTCATAATATATGGGAAGTCAATAAAATTATTGAGCAGCGCGGACAGCTGCATGTGATTTAAGAATCGATCTTTCTAATGATTTAAGAAAATGGTACTGCTATTCTAGTAATTTGGCATGGTATATGGTGCAAATGGACAAGGTAATGTAAATTGATAATATCTAGTGGTATGGTGGTATTTTCTCGTTGGATCGACCGTAATAATTGAGTCGTTGATGACATAGTGAAATTTATGAATGGCTTTCGTGGTATGAATGGATGCTTGAGGTGCGTTATGTAATCGTACGGTGAAGTACGGAATCAGGGCATAGTGATTCCTGTGTTATGTATGTGTTGGAGACTAGAAGTTCTCGTAACCCGCCTACGCAATGGTGGTATATCGTGTGTATCGGCACAGTGTAGCGGTTATCGGAAATTGGAAGCCCTAGTGGCTATCTCGTCACTTGATATGACGAATTTGAATAATGATATATGATTGCAGGCTGGTTGTCATAAGTCAGACTGTCTAGACTAACGTGATATGGACTATGTTAGAAACATGTCGCAAACTGCATGGCAGAGCGCATCAGATCATGCTCCAGCAGGGTGGATGTACCCTAGAGCCAGCGGACGGTTGGTAGGTATTGCTTTGCTAGTTGGGCCTTCGTGGCGGATGTCAGTGTAGAGGTATCTACCATTGATTCAGTTCCGGTATTGAGGAACTTTGTCGAATGAGTTTCATGTGACCGAGCTCGAGGCTATATATACATGTTTGTTGCAATGAGCAACTTGAGTCGATGTGCATTCCCTTTTGCTAGATTTATGCGTGGATCGGGTGGCACGCCGCCACATGTATAGTATCTGGATCGGGTGGCACGCCGCCACATGTATGGTATTTGGATCGGGTGGCACGCCGCCACAGGATGCTATTGGAACGGGTTGCGCGCCGTAACAGTGTGATATGGGAAATATAGCTTCCTATATGTACCTTGTATACAATACTTCCTCTCTTCTGAGGAATAGTCCGTATTGGGTATCGCTCGGGGAATAGCACATCGGTTGTGTCCATTCAAGATTCGATAGCATATACTAAATGTATCACCGCGTGTGATTGATTGCTTGAGTCAGACCTAAATATGTGTGTGGATGACCGTTTTGAGCATTGCGACTTGAGGTGCTCCATGAGTAATAGTGTTTGGATAGAATCATGAGTTGTAGCAAGGCCACGTGATGTTATGACCTTTCGAGGAGGATTCAGGTACTCTAATTCTATGATGTGAGACGAGAATCTCAGTTATGTGTTGTGATGGTATGGAAGAATTTGAATTATGGCTCTTTGTGCGAGTCAGTTGTCATGATTTGAGTGTGTTCGGATCGTTCTTATTGGAGCCTGTGTTGTGCTCGTTGTGGCCTAGGCCGATGCTGAGGTATCATGTTACCAGTGTGGTGTGTTATAACCGAAATGATCATTCAAGTCATTAATGAGAGCGAGCATATATGATTTCAGCTCGTTAGAAAGGTAATATCGAGGTTTGGCTCCGAAACTTATTGTGGTATCAATTTTAAAAGGGAAATAGATTCACGAATGGTTGACCCGAGAGATGGGTTCGGTATATCGCGTGCTTCAGTTGCCGTGGGCAGGATATGAAGGTGTTGGAATAAGACTCTATCTAATGAGAAAGATTCTTTCTGCTAGTATTTGGTTATTGTGGCCAGTTGTCGTGATTAGAGACTATCGTATCGAGTAATCGTGTTGTTTGATACATCATGTGATCTCACCCGGAGTGGTGAGTTGGCTATTACAGTTGGATCGTGTGTACTCTGAGTATAGATGTGGGATTCAGACTGGTATATGATTTTGGAAAGTGCAATGTGGTTTATGGTTCAGTTAGACTGTGGAAATTCAGCTATACTATGTTATCGGACTTATGAAAGATAGGGTGAAGTGGTATCGCCCCTAATATATGCTTGGTAAGGTCATTCTGCTATTGGGTCACTTCCACTAGACCTCTTGGTCCGCTCGAGGACGAGCGTGTGCTTAAGTTGGGGAGAATGTGATGACCCGGCCCGTCATCATGTGAGTTATCACCCCGATACCCCCATTATATGCTTGTTGATGTTGTAATATTCATGTTGGGTGAGTTTGAGTCAATCCGGGTTGAGTTTGATTGAAATTGAGACAGAAAGTCTCTTAGAAGAAGGAATAGTTGGGAAAAGTCAACTGGACGTTGACTATTTAGTTAGAGGGCTCAGAATCGGATTCTGATGATTTGTTTAGTTCCGGGAGGTGATTTGTGACTTAGGGGAACAATCGGAATTGAATTTGGAGGTCCGGTGTAGAAATAGGCTTGAATTGGCTAAGGTTGAATTTTGGCGAAATCCGGACGGTAGGTGAGATTTTGATCCGTGAGTCGGAATAGAATTCCGACAGTTGCAGTAGCTCCGTTAAGTGATTTTGGATGTGCCTGCAAAATTTCAGGTCATTCGGAGGTCGTTTGGTCGGGTTTTTGATCGAATAATAATTTTGAAAGTTATAGTTAAACTTAAGCTTGAATTTGCTGAAAACGGATGATTTTGATGTTAACGATAGTGATTTTATGATTCAAGCAAGTTGGAATGAGGTAATAGATCATGTCTCTATATTTGGTTGAGGTCTCGAGGGTCTCGGGTGTGTTTCAGATGTCCAACGGGTCATTTTTGGAAGATTTTTGCCGTTTTCAGCATAAATATAATGATCCAAAGGTCTATTTTTAGTTCTAGAGATCCAAATTTGATTTCGAGACTTCGAGAATTTAAATCATGAATTATAGGACTGATCTGGAAATTTTGGTTTAATTTCATCTAGTCGCGATTAGGTTTTTGACGCGATATGTGAGTTAATTGTTTAACGAGAACAATTGATGTTGCACTGAGTAAATGAGATCCAAATTCAGTTTTGTTTGAACCACTGGATCCGTATCAAAATTACGGAGTCATAGGAAAAAGAATCGTCGAATTCCGAGTTCGTATGATTGAGTTATTGCATTTTTAGTGAAATAAAAAGCTGCTGCAATTTTCTGGGGCAAATCTGGTATTTTCGCTTCTGCGATGAACAGTACCCGCAGAAGCGGGTGAACAGTGATTTTCCGCTTCTGCGATGAACAGTTCCGCAGAAGCGATGAACAGTGAAATCGCACCTGCGGTGAACAGTAATCGCAGATGCGAAAATCGCTGGACATTTAATTTGGGGCAGTCCGAGATGTTTCTTCATTTTTGGAGCTATGGAGCTCGGATTGAAGCGATTTTCGAAGCGATTTTCACCATATGGATGGGGGTAAGTGTTCTCTATCCAAAAGTGATTATATTTAATGATTCCATGGTTATTTTCATCAAGTATTAGTGAATCAAATGGAAGAAATCGGAGAAAATTTATAAACTTTTCAAAAACGAAAATTTAGGATTTGAAGGGTCATTTGTGGTCCGATTTGGGAGTTCTTGGTATGTACGGACTCGTAGAGAGACAAGGATTCCGAAAATATGAGTTTCGAAATTTTTCGAGATGTGGGCCCGGGGCTCGGGTTTTGCCAATTTCGTGATTTTTGATATTTTTCGAGTTCTTTCGATTGGGATATGTTCCATTAGCCTATTTTGATATATTTGTACTGATTTTGGCTAGTTTTGACATGCGTGGATGCCGGTTAGAGGAGCTAAGGCGTCGCGGACATGAAGCTTCTACCGGTTCGAGGTGAGTGGTAGTAGTAAATAATGTACTGAGGGTTTGAAACCCCGTACTAGCACTTCAGAGTGCTATATTGAGATGAGACACGCGTTCTATGACGGGCGTGGTGACATTGTGATTGGGGGTTCGGACTTAGTCCTTCCCGACTAATAGTATACTGTGTGTTATGACTGATAATAAGTTTATAACTGTGCAATTGGGCTGATAGCCATGTTTGGGGCCTTGTGCCGATCTGTAGAGCATTAGGGAACCTATAGAGCTAGGTGACCCTTATATCGTGTTGGAAACATACACTCAACCGTAGCTCTAGCTGTATAGCATAATATGAGCCCGTACTAGATGTGTACATTAAGAGAGATTATCTAGGGTGGAATTCCCTGTTCTAGCTGAGCGGGCCTGAAAGGCCAAGTCTATACCGATTGAGATGAGATAGGGTCAAAGACCCACTATGAGATGTTATATTGGGCCTGGAAGGCCAAGTTTATATTGACTGAGACAGGGTCCAGGACCCACTGTGATATATTATATTGGGCCTGAGAGGCCAAGTATATACTGACTGGAATAGGGTCGAGAACCCATTATGAGGAATTATATATATATATATATATATCTATATTGGATCGGGCTGCACGCCGCAGCAATATATATATTGGATCGGACTGCACGCCGCAGTAATATACATGTAATATACATGTGGGACGGATTGCACGCCGCAGTATTATTGCGCTTGGGCTGTAGGAGCCCCTTCGGAGTCTGAGTCTGCACACATTCTCAGTGAGCACTAGTGTATATTATGGGATCGGGCTGCGCGCCGCAGCAGTATAAATATATAAATATATATATATATTGGATCGGACTGGACGCCGCAGTAATACAAGTGTGGATCGGGCTGCACGCCGCAGTATTATAGTGCTTGGGCCTAGGGAGCCCCTCCGAAGTCTGTATACACCCCCGGTGAGCGCCGTCGACGTTAAATGGAGCGGGCTGCGCGCCGCAGCGGTATATGTATTGGAGCGGGCTGCGCGCCGCAGCAGTATATGTATTGGAGCGGGCTGCGCGCCGCAGCATTATACTTATTCATATTCATATATATACTGAAATATTTATATGTTATAGACAGATGTATATGTCTCCATATATTGAGATGGTTGTATACCGCAATGGTACGAGCGAGGATGTGGTCAGTGTGGGACCTAGATGAGATAGATGTGGACTGGAGATCAGAGTACTCATTATAGTGATGACTAACCTGTGAGGGTTGCCTTAGAACTGTTTAGTGATAGTACACGAGTTCTTATTTTCAGTTATTGTTTATTATTGTTGCTCACTGAGTTGAAATATACTCACCCCACTCCCCTGCACTTTTTGTGCAGATATACAGGTTCAGGAGGGCAGTTGAGCTATCGCAACTGCTTTATTATCCCCATTCTGTGGAGACTTCGAGGTAGCTGCCAACGTCCGCAGTACCTGAACTCTTTCTTTTTATCATTTTATTGTCTCCATTCTGGTTAGACTTGATTTTGTAGTAGATCTCATTTGTAGAGGCTCGGACTTGTGACACCACGATTTGGTTGGGACTGTGTTCTTGTATTTCATTTCTACACTTCTTGATTTGTTATGAAAACAGGCTAATCACACCGATTAATTAGTATTAATTATACTTGGCTGGTAATTGGATAAGATGGTCGGGCTTGCCTAGCAATGTGTTGGGCGCCATCACGACCGGGGTTTGGGGTCGTGACATATGCCAACTCAACTATGGCTTATCAATCTACTTCCTTCCAGTTAATCCTGGATTGCCTTAGAAATGTTAATATCTCCCTTCAATACCTAACTTATTCCAACCGCACTCACCCAGAGTGACCTTAAATCATGAGGCCATGCTATCTCAAAAACGACGACCATTTCATGTCTCTCAAATACTATACCACAAGTCAAGACATCATAGAACGTTTTGTGCCCTTCTTCATAAGTTGCTTCAAAAATTTGACTCCCAACTGTACTTATAGTCTCAGAATTATCAAACGCCACACTTTATCTCTTGAATTCACTAGGACCGCTATTGAGAGCCATCCGGTCTTGACTTGCCCTGACTTGCCCTAGTACGCAACCAACTATACTGAATTTTATAACATATGAATACCCTCTCGATAAATCCCACAGTGGAACCACTTCCTTCGCAACCTGCACCTATACGAGGCATAAATCATGAATCTTCCCTCAAGTTTTAACATGAGCCAGTAAGGCTAACCATAACATGCATTTAACAATACATATACTCAATTTACCACACATGGTCCTTTCCTGTGGCTGCATTAACCTATTAATACGCTAGTATCCATAATTCACGTAGGTAATTAACTATGCGACCTAAATAATAAGAGGTGAGACTCTCCCACTAGCTCAAAGCCACTATTACACAACTCTCGAACACATTAGAAACATTCGCTCAAGTCATCTACTCTTATTCAACTGCAATTCACTTGATCCTACGAATATAATCACCTGTGCCCTATTAGCACTCTAACCCCATAGGGTATGACCTCATTCCAATAAAACCAACATCATCCCGCTCCATACACCGAGCATTCTCTACCAACGACATCTTAAAACATACTATGATTCTCACATGCCTACGAAGCACCATGTAGCCTTTGTCGAATATTTCCCTGCTGATAATAAAATGTAGAGTTTATTAGGGACACAGGAACATCAAAAGTCCCAACATCATACCATACGAGCCCCAACTCTTGCCCATCCGCAAGTTTTTAAGAACTTTTTGAATAGCACATAAATACATTGCAGGCCAAATCTGATATGACACATGACCCATCATTTGATCATTGATAGTGAAATCCTTTCACTTGGCACGAAGCCTTACGATACATCTCGCTAATCCATGACAATAGCCTTTACCATTTGTACATCTTCATCATAAGACAGCCCAAGACATTCGTTTGGTACATGTCCTTCTTAAGATAGTTAAACTCATTTCCCCCAGTATCTCTGCTGGCTGAATCATTTTCTAAATAGATATCTTATGTGAACCATATAGTCTTTATTACCACTAACTATCTTTAGATCTATATCCACCTTGTGATTCTATCATTACCATGATGATTAGGCAGTTAAGTAAACCTTCTCAAGACCGTACTTATCAACCGAATGTCAGAACCTAGTGCACCCCCATGTGCACAATTGAAGATCTCTCAATTCTCTTGCATTATCGATATGGATGACATGTGGTAATAATGAAGGAGCAAATTCTTAACTCCCTTGAAATCCTTCTGCAGCGTCACGAACCATCGGCGCATACTTAGTACCGAGTGCGAAATTTCAATACACGAGTGGATGCAAAAGAACATATGACATAGGCTCCAACCGAATAAATGGCGTACCATAAGGAATTCAAAGAATTGAAGAGTTTCCTAAACAGTTACATAGCTCCTCGTAGATAAATACAGACGTCTCCGTATCGATCGGCGAGAATCTAAGTAACCGGTCTGTGTCCCGTGACTCCTACGAACCTAGAGCTCTGATACCAACCTGTCACGACCCAAGTTCACCAATCATGAACATGTCGTGATGGCACCCAGTCCCCATGACTAGGTAAGCCTAACACGTTGCGGAATATACCAGTTTATGAATATTTAATAAGAATTAGCGGAAAATAAGATAAAAGGGATGTAATCCGTGCCGCTGGGCACATACACCCGTCAAATACACTATATAAAACACCCCAAGAATCCGGAATCCCACGGGTAACACAGGCTAAAAGAGAACATACAACTGTAGCTCTATGTGTAAAGGGTATCTAACAACGGAATGAAGGAAAACATCTGCTAGCACTAATAGAATAGAAGGAAGGCCTCCGGATCCGCGGACGTAGCAGATCATACCTCGAGGTCTCCCAAAGCGCTGCTAAATCACCTGGTATGAGCCTGTTCTGATGTACCTGGATCTGTACAACAAAAGTGTGCAGAAGAGTAGCATGAGTACACCACGGCGGTACTCAGTAAGTGGCAAGCCTAACCTCGATGGAGTAGTGATGAGGAAGGTCAGGGCCCTACTGAGAGACACAATAACATAATGATATTAACAATATTAAGCAGTTTAGATGATAATAACTTGGAATAACAACAATAAAGTGATTATTACAACCGTCTACAATTAAATAACATCAAGTAACAAACACAATCAACAACTCAGGATCTTCGAGAATCGAACCCGCAGTCCCTACCAATAACTCAGGATCTCCGGGAATTGAACTCGCAGTCCCTACCAATAACTTAGGATCTCCGAGAATCAAACCCGCAGTCCCTACCAATAACTCAGGGATCTCCGGGAATCGAACCCGCAGTCCCTACTAATAACTAAGGATCTCCGGGAATCAAACCCGCAGTCCCTACTAATAACTCAGGATCTCCGGGAATCAAACCCGCAGTCCCTACCAATAACTCAGGATCTCTGGGAATCGAACCCGCAGTCCCTACCAATAACTCAGGATCTCCGGGAATCAAACCCGCAGTCCCTACCAATAACTCAGGATCTCCTGGAATCGAACCCGCAGCCCATGTCTCAATAAAATCTCAGGATCTCCGGGAATCGAACCCGCAATCCATAAACAATAGCAATCCGGGTCTCTGGGAATCAAACCCACAGCCCTGGGTTCTACAGGAATTGAACCCGCAGTCCACAAACACAATGAATAAAGAAAACACACATAGAAAACATAATATGCTTAACTACAACATCACCGAGGACTAGTGCCAACAATTATCAAGAAGTTCAAGTAGGACAATTAGGCAATTAGACAGATAAATCCTACCTAATCATGCTTCCCTAACGAATACCAAGGTAAATATCACAATTTAATAAATTAAGAACAGGAATATCACGAATTGGACAATTCAAGTAAAGTGAGTTACAACAACTAGCGCATGTACACGCCCGTCACCTCGCGTACAAGGCATTTAAAGTATCACATAACATCCTAGGGGTGAAAGTTCCCCCACACGAGGTTAGACAAGCCACTTACCTCAACTCCGGTACAAAACCGCTAAGAAACAACTCTCTTGCCGTGAATGTCGGCCTCCACAGGTGTAGTATCTGATAAAAGTTAATAGAATCACATCAAAATAGGCCAATTGGGCATTACCCAATCAAAACAACTCAAAATACACCAAAACCCACAAGTTGCCAAAACCCGACTTTCGGTACGCTTATCGAAAAATCACGAAAGTTATATATTCGGGTTCCTTATCTCAATACGAGTCCGTGCATATAAATTTTATCGAAATCGGACTTCGTTTGCCCATTCAAATCAAAGGTTTTCTAAAATTTAGGCCTAGGGCTCAAACCCACCTTTAATCTTCCATTTTCAGTGAAATAATCACGGATTTCATGATAAAATAACGAATTAAGGTCAAGAAACTTACCCCCGATGATTTCCCAATGATGTCCCAGAGTTTCCCCTTCAAAATCCTCTCTTGGAGCTCAAAAATGGCATTTTTGTTTATGGGGGTCGCGGTTGTTATGTTCTCAACTTAAGCTCACTGCCAGACCCCATTGCTCTACGCGTTCGCATTACTGTTCACGCGTTCGCGATGAGCAGCCCAAATTCCTTCTATGCGAACGCGAACTGCTCCACGCATTCGCAAATCACAATTCAGCATTTGTCCAAAAATTCTTCTACGGGGACGCGTGACTCTGGACGCGATCGCGATGCTCCGCTTCATTCCTCTACACGAACGCGTTACAAGGGACGCGAACGCGATTGTCCCTTTCCTTCTCCTACGCGAACGCGTAGCCTTGGTCGCGAACGCGATGACCAAAACCCCCTTGCCTACGCGAACGCGGCACTTGCCTCGTGAACGCGTATGCCAAAAATCCTGCTGCACTGAAGCTGCAATTTTCTGCAGATTTTCCAAGTTCCAAATGCCCGTTTGATGGTCCGAATTCATCCCAAAGCCCGCGGGACCCCAACAAAAACCACCAACATACTCCAAAATACGATACGAACTTGTTCCAATCATAAAAACACCATCCTAAACATCAAAATCACCAATTACACAGGGATTTAAGCCTAAGTTTCTTCAAAACTTCTGAAATCAACATTCAATCAAAACCCCGACCAAACGACGTCCGAATGACCTGAAAATTTGCGGACATATCCAAAATCACATAACGAAGATATATAAATAGTCGTAAGTCCATTTCGACCCCTGGATCATAATCTTATCTACCATTCGGATTCGCCAAAATTTCAAACTTCGACATTTCAAGCCTAATTGAGCTACGGACCTCCAAATACATTCCGGACGCGCTCCCAACCCCGAAATCACGTAACAGAGCTAATGGAACCATCGGATTTCCATTCTGAGGTCATCTTAACACTGTTCTGGCTACGGGCCATTTTCCAATTATAAAGCTTCTATTTAGGGACTAAGTGTCCCAAAACACTCAGAATTCCAAAATCGACCCTCCCGGCAAACGACAATAGCAGAAATGAACTTAAGGGAACAGTTAAATAAGGATTCGGGGCGTAATTTTCTAAAACGACCGGCCGGGTCGTTACAATAATGAAATGAAATATTAAACTTATTCAGTAAATTATACTGGACAAAACATCCTATATCAGGCAGTTTTCCAGTATAATAAACTGAATGAAAAGAATTTAAGGGTGTAAAACTCCAATAACAATTACTGGGATATAAAAATAATCAAAGGATATATTGTAAAACAAAAAGACGTATAATAATTCACAAGGTAATACACACTAGAACACCTACTTACATTGAAACATAAGAAATGAAAACTGACACAGTATAATGTCACGACCCAAATCCGGTCGTGATGGCGCCCAACAATTAAGCTAGGCCAGCCAGACCAACAATTACTTAACACATCAAATATCAGTCCCAAATGGACATCCCAATAAGAATATATGAGTTAAAGAACTCCAATAATAATAATAACGAACAAGATACTGAGAATTTGGAAAATAACTGACACTCCCAAAGATCTGGAGTCACAAGTCTAGATCCTCTAACAAAACCCAACAAGAATAGAGAATACTGTATAGAAATACTCAAGTCTGAATACAAAATAACTACTGGAAGGAGGAGGAGTAGCTAGGTTCTGCGAACGTCGGCAGCTACCTTAGCAACTCGGTATGACTCTGAAACCGCTGGAAATGCCTGTCTACTGCTCCTGAGTACCTGAGTCTGCACATAAAGGTGCAGGGAGTAGGGGTGAGTACTAAGTACTCAATGAGTAATAAATATATAAAAGCAGCTGAAAGTAGGAAATCCACAAAATACCATAATATGAAGCTACACTACAGTCCGAATCTCCTACGAACTAGCATCAACAGTACAATACAACTACCATAGAATAATTCAACAAATACAGATGAAATGCAATTCACATAACCGTTACGGCGTGTAGCCTGATCCATTTAACGTCGACAGCGCTCACTGGGGGTGTGTAAAGACTCCGGAGGGGCTCCTACAGCCCAAGCGCAATACTGCTGCGGCGTGTAGCCCGATCCTCACATCAACCGATGCGGCGTGCAGCCCGATCCATCCTCAATCAACATAAATCAGATAAGTCAGAAAAACAGTTCATTCTTCTTAATTCCAATTTCCAGTTCATAATTTATGAAAAATACTTAACTTTTATTGAATTTGCAAAGAAACTGGTGCTTAACATTTCAATAATGTGATTTCAATTTTTCAGGACTGAGATCAGTGATTTAAGCAAATATAGCTATCACATAAATATTGTCCTCTAAGGACGCTATAGGTCGGCACAAGGCCCCAAACAAGTCTTACCGCCCACAAATATATCAAATACAGTGTATTTCCAACATTAATAACATATTATTCATTTCCGGGATGGACCAAGTCTCAATCCCCAGTCACAATCAATCCCGCACCTGCCACGGTGTGGGAGCCACGCCCTACTAGCGTCACAATGTGCTAAGCCGGGGTTTCGAACCCTCAGGCTACCATATACACAAACTACTCACCTCTAGCCGGCCTTAGACTCGTCCGCGATGCCTTTTCCTTTGAATTTAGCTCCCTCATGCATATAATCTAGTCAAACCACAATAATTATATCAAATACGGGTCAAAGAATCATAACCCATTTCAATTTATATGAAATTCGCATAAATACACTAAGTTGGTAAAACCCGACCCCGGGCCCACTGCTCGGAAAATTCCGAATTAGTACTAACGCGATCCTCGTCTCGCCACGTGTCCGTGCATATAAAATTTATCGAAATCGGAGTTCAAATGGCCTTCCAAAACTCAAAATCCCGTTTTCAATACCTAGGCCACAATTCTTCAAAATTCTACCGAAATTCATGAAGATTGATGTTAATCCTACCATAAAATTATGTTTTTGAGTCAAGAATCTTACCTCCGATGAATACCCGATGATTTCCCAGTGATTTCCTCGAGTTTTCTTCTCTCTAGGGCTCAAAATTGGGTTTTGGGTGAATGAATCCGCGAGCCCTCTGTTCTGTGATTTAATTCACTGCAGAACATTTTGTTCTACACGTTCGCGTGAGCCCTCACGCGTTCGCGATGCTTAGCCTCCATTTACTCTTCGCGAACGCAACGCCAACCACGCGTTCGCGATGCTCAAACTCCCAGCCGCCCAGATTTTCCTTCTACGCGTTCGCGATCCCCTTCTCGCGAACGCGATGCACATTCTCACGTACCTACGCGAACGCGACCCCAGGAACGTGATCGCGAAGCACTCCTGGCCTACGCGAACGCGATACCCCTGATCGCGAATGTGATGCTCTGATCTGCCTGGCCTTCGCGAACGCGTCCCATGCCACGCGAACGCGAAGGCTTAAATGCCTGGGCAGTAACCTACAATTTTCTGCAGATTTTGCCAAGTTCAAAATGCCCGGTTGATTGTCCGAAATCATCCCGAGGCCCCCGGGACCCCAACAAAAATGACCAACATACTCCAAAACATGATACGGACTTGATCCAAACAAAAAACAACATCCTAAACATCAAAATCACCATTTACACACGAATTCAAGCCTAAGTTTCTTCAAAACTTCCGAAACTAACATTCAATCCAAAACCCGATCAAACGATGTCCGAATGACCTGAAAATTTGCAAACATATCCAAAATCACATAACGGAGCTACAGAAATTGTCAGAATTCCATTCCGACCCCCGGATCAAAATCTCACCTACCATCCGCTTTCCGCCAAAATTCAACCTTTGCCAATTCAAGCCTAAAACTACACCGGACCTCCGAATTCAATTCCGATTGCTCTCCTAAGTCATAATGATTCCCCGAAACTAGTCGAATCATCGAAATCCAGTTCCGATCACTCTAACTTAATAGTCAACTCTAGGTTGACTTCCTATATTCAAGCTTCCTTAAATCATGCCATTTGCTTCATTTTCAACCCGAATCACTCCTAACTCACTCGATATATTCTAATACTAATATAAAAGCATAATATATATAAATGCAAGGTAACGGGGTGGTAATTCCCGTAACGACGGGCCGGGTCGTTACATTCTCCCCAACTTAAACAAACGCTCGTCCGCGAGCGGGTTAAGAAACATACCCGGAGCATCAAACAAGTGAGGATATCTGCTCTGCATCTCCTGCTCGGTCTCCCAAGTTGCTTCCTCCACGAGACGACCTCTCCACTGCACTTTCACTGAAGCTATGTCCTTGGATCTCAGCTTACGAATCTGTCGACCCAAAATGGCTACTGGTTCCATATCATAAGTCAAATCCTTATCTAGATGTATCGTGCTGAAGTCTAACACATGAGACGGGTCTCCGACATACTTCCGGAGCATGGACACATGGAACACCGGGTGAACTCCCGACAAACTACGTGGCAAAGCAAGCATATAGGCCACCTCCCCAACTTTCCTAAGCACCTCAAAAGGTCCAATAAACATTGGGCTCAACTTCCATTTCTTCCCAAATCTCATAACAACCTTCATAGGTGAAACCTTAAGCAACACCTTCTCACCTACTGAATAAGACACATCTCAGACCTTCTGGTCCGCATAACTCTTCTGACGCGACTGAGCTGTGCGAAGTCTCTCCTGAATCACCTTCACCTTGTCTAAGGCATCTTGGACTAACTCTGTCCCCAACAACCTAGCCTCGCCGGGCTCGAACCAACCGACCGGAGACCTACACCGTCTCCCATATAAAGCTTCATACGGTGCCATCTGAATGCTGGACTGATAGCTATTATTATAAGCAAACTCCACCAGAGGCAAGTAATCAGCCCACGAACCACCGAAATCAATGACACAAGCACGCAACATGTCCTCCAATATCTGAATAGTACGCTCAGACTGCCCATCCGTCTGTGGATGAAATGCTGTGCTCAGCTCTACCTGTGAACCCAACTCTCGCCGAAATGTCCTCCAGAACTGAGATGTGAATTGGGTACCTCTGTCTGATATAATAGAAGTGGGAACTCCATGCAATCTCACAATCTCTCGGATGAATATCTTTGCCAACCGCTCCGAGGAGTATGTAGTGCACACTGGGATGAAGTGAGCTGACTTGGTCAACCTATCCACCACCACCCAAACTGAATCGAACTTCCTCACTGTCCGAGGGAGTCCACTAACAAAGTCCATAGTAATCCTTTCCCACTTCCACTCAGGAATATCAATACGCCGGAATACACCACCAGGTCTCTGATGCTCATACTTGACCTGCTGAGAGTTCAGACACCGAGCCACATGGCTCACAATATCTTTCTTCATCTTCCTCCACGAGTAATGCTGCTTCAAATCCTGATACATCTTCGCGGCTCCTGGATGAACAGAATACCGCGAGCTGTGGGCCTCCTCCAATATCAACTCACGAAGGCGGTCAACATTGGGCACGCATATCCGGCCCTATATCCGCAATACACCATCACTATCAATAGTGACATCTCTGGCATCATCATGCTGAACTCTGTCCTTAAGGACAAGTAAGTCTGGATCATCATACTGGCGCTCTTGAATACGATCATATAAAGAAGAACGAGCCATTACGCAAGCCATCACCCGACTAGGCTCGGAAATATCCAGTCTCACCATCTAATTAGCTAACGCCTGAACATCAACTGCAAGGGGTCTCTACCCAACTGGAATATACGCCAAACTGTCCATACTAATAGCCTTCCGGCTCAAAGCATCAACCACTACATTGGCTTTCCCGGGATGGTACAAGATAGTAATATCATAGTCTTTAAGCAATTCAAGCCATCTCCGCTGCCTCAAATTTAGATCTTTCTGCTTAAACAAATGCTGAAGGTTGCGGTGGTCTATATATACATCACAAGATACACCATATAGGTAATGCCTCCAAATCTTCAAGGCATGAACAATAGCAGCTAACTCCAAATCATGAACGGGGTAGTTCTTCTCGTGGGGCTTTAGCTGACGAGAAGCATATGCAATAACTCTACCCTCCTACATTAACACACAACCGAGCCCAACTCTAAAAGCATCACAATACACCGTATATGACCCCGAGGCTGATGGCAACACAAGTACTGGAGCTGTGGTCAAAGCCTCCTTGAGCTTCTGGAAGCTCTCCTCACATTCATCAGACCACACAAATGGAGCATTCTTCCGTGTCAACTTAGTCAACGGTGAAGCAATAGATGAGAAACCCTGAACAAACCGGCGATAATAGCCTGCCAAGCCGAGAAAACTCCGAATCTCTGTAGCTGAGGAAGGTCTGGGCCAATTCTGCACTGCCTCGACCTTCTGTGGATCAACCCGTATACCATCACTGGACACTACATGTCCCAGAAAAGTCACAGTATCAAGCCAGAACTCACACTTAGTGAATTTTGCATAAAGCTTCTCTTCTCTCAACCTCTGCAGTACCACCCTCAAGTTCTGTGCATGCTCCTCCTGGCTGCGTGAATACACTAGAATGCCATCAATAAACACAATCACAAAAAAATCAAGGTACGGCCGAAATACGCTATTCATCAAGTGCATGAATGCAACTGGGGCATTAGTCAGCCCGAAAGACATCACCAGGAACTCGTAGTGCCCATATCGCGTCCTGAACGCTGTCTTCATAATATCTGAGTCCCTGATATTCAACCGATGATAGCCCGATCGAAGATCAATCTTAGAAAATACACTAGCTCCCTGGAGCTGATCGAATAGGTCCTCAATACGAGGCAATGGGTACTTATTCTTCACTGTTACCTTGTTCAGTTGCCTGTAGTCAATGCACATTCTCATTGTGCCATCTTTCTTCTTCACGAACAACACCGGTGCACCCCAAAGGGGTGACACACTCGGACGAATGAAACCCTTATCTAAGAGTTCCTAAAGTTGTTCCTTCAATTCTTTTAACTCCGTTGGTGCCATGCAATAGGGAGGAATAGAAATGGGCTGAGTGCCCGGCACCAAGTCAATACCAAAGTCAATATCTCTGTCAGGCGGCATGCCTGGTAGGTCTGCCGGAAATACATCCGGAAACTCCCTCACAATGGGGACCGAATCAAGACTGGGTGTCTCGGCCTCAACATTTCTAATGAAGGCCAAATAAGATAAACAACCCTTGCCAATCATTCGTTGGGCCTTTATATAAGAAATCACCTTGTCGGACACATAATCAGCCACGCCACTCGATCCTCGGATTACCTGGAATAGCTAGTGTGACTGTCATGGTATGACAGTCCGGAATCGCATGGTAAGGAGATAGCCAATCCATGCCTAGAATCACATCGAAATCTACCATGCCCAGTAGTAATAAATCAACTCGGGTCTCCAGACCCCCAATAGTAATAAGACAGGATCGATATACCTGATCCACAACAACAATATCCCCCACCGGGGTAGACACATGTACGGGCAAAGCAAGAATACCACGGGTCATACCCAAATGATGTGCAAAATAAGTAGAGACATAAGAATAGGTGGATCCGGGATCAAATAAGACAGAAGCATCCCCGTGGCAGACTGAGATAATACCTGAAATGACCGCATCTGAAGCACTAGCATCCTTCCTATCCGGAAGAGCATAGAAACAAGCCTGGCCTCCACCAGTACGATCCTCACCCCTAGGGCGACCTCTGGATACCTGGCCACCAGTCCTAGCCGACTGTGCTGGCGCTGAAGAAACAGGAGTAGAAGACGAGGGCTGATCCCTCTGCTGAGACCGCTTACGAAGCCACTGAGGACACTCTCTCCTGATATGGCCCAAATCACCGCACTCAAAACAACGGCCTGAAGACGGAAGAAGGGGCTGCTGAGGACCCCTCGCTACAGATGAACCCTATGCTGAGGAAACAGGAGCAGAGCTTTGAGCTGGGAGAGCACTCAGTGCAGGCTGACTCTACTGACGGCTCTGCTGACCCTGATAACCCTGATTGCCCTGAAGACCACGATCTGCTGAGACCCCACTGGACTCTGCACGTCCAGACTTATGAGATCTGAAAGAACGACCCCTACTATGTTGAGGTTGGCCCCTAGACGGAGCGCCACTGTAGCTGCCAGTACCACGAGGCCTCTTAGCCTCTCTCTCCTCCCGCTCTCTGCGATGATCTGTCTCAATATGACGGGCAACATCAACCACCTACTCGAAAGTAACTGCCGAAACTCTCTCCCTGGTCATCAATATGCGGATGGGGTAAATAAGGCCATCAATAAATCTCCGGATCCTCTCTCTGGTCCGTAGGAACCATCCATATGGCATGACGGGCCAGCTGTGTGAATCTCATCTCATACTGATTAACCGTCATATCTCCCTGCTTCAGCCATTCAAACTGACGTCGCAGCTCCTCTCTCTAAGACTGAGGCACGTACTTCTCCAAACATACCGTGGAGAAGTGCTGCCAAGTGAGGGGCGCTGCCCCAGCGGGCCTACGCCTCTCGAAATCCTCCCACCACTGAAATGTTGCACCTGTAAACTGAAAAGTGGTGAATGAAACACCGTTGGACTCTAGAATACTCGCGGTGCGAAGCATGCACTGGCATCTGTCAAGAAAACCCTGGGCGTCCTCGCCCTCAGCACCACTGAATGTCGGAGGCAGTAGCCTCTCAAATCTCTCCAAACGACGATGCTCATCATCGGGCATAGCTGGAACCATATAAGCAGGAGCTGGTGCAACGGGCGCAACTGGCTGGACTGGCTCGGGTGTGTGAGCCACAGGGCTCTGATTGAGTATCTGCAGCTGGGATCTGGTCCTGAACCTGGGCCACTGGTGCAGGAATTTGACCCTGAGTCTGGTCATCTGGTGCGTAAGCAGGTGCTCGTACTGCTGCCCTACATCTTCCACGACCACGGCCTCTAGGTGCCAATGGTGGTCATATGCCACGTCCGTTAGCCCGTGTTCTTGCCATCTGCGAGAGAATAGAATATGGAAAAATTTAATTTCATGATAACACAAATCGCACGATATGAATCCAAGAAAATAAGGTTTTTCCTAAAGCTTCTGTAGCCCTCCGAGGATAGATACGGATGTCTACGTACCGATCCGCGAAAGCCTACTAAACTGGCTCATGACTCGCGAGTCCTAGTAACCTTGGCTCCAATACCAACTTGTCGCGACCCAAATCCGATCGTGATGGCGCCCAACAATTAAGCTAGGCCAGCCAGACCAACAATTACTTAACACATCGAATATCAGTCCCAAATGGACTTCCCAATAAGAATATATGAGTTAAAGAACTCCAATAATAATAATAACGAACAAGATACTTAGAATTTCGAAAATAACTGACACTCCCAAAGATCTGGAGTCACAAGTCTAGAGCCTCTAACAAAACCCAACAAGAATAGAGAATACTGTATAGAAATACTCAAGTCTGAATACAAAATAACAACTGGAAGGAGGAGGAGTAGCTAGGTTCTGCGAACATCGGCAGCTACTTTAGGAACTCGGTATGACTCTGAAACCGCTGGAAATGCCTGTCTACTGCTCCTGAGTACCTGAGTCTGCACACAAAGGTGCAGGGAGTAGGGGTGAGTACTAAGTACTCAGTGAGTAATAAATATATAAAAGCAGCTGAAAGTAGGAAATCCACAAAATACCACAATATGAAGCTACACTACAGTCCGAATCTCCTACGAACTAGCATCAACAGTACAATACAGCTACCACAGAATAATTCAACAAATACAGATGAAATGCAATGCACATAACCGCTACGACGTGTAGCCCGATCCATTTAACGTCGATAGTGCTCACTAGGGGTGTGTACAGACTCTGGAGGGGCTCCTACAGCCCAAGCGCAATACTGCTGCGGCGTGCAGCCCGATCCTCATATCAACCGCTGCGGCGTGTAGCCCGATCCATCCTCAGTCCACATAAATCAGATAAGTCACAATAGTATGATTGCAAAAAAACTGGTGACTTAACATTTCAATAGTATGATTTCAATTTCCAGGACTGAGATCAGTGATTTAAGCAAATATAGATATCACATAAATATTGTCCTCTCAGGACGCTACAGGTCGGCACAAGGCCCCAAACAAGGCTTACCGCCCACAAATATATAAAATACAGTATATTTCCAACATTAATAACATATTATTCATTTCCGGGATGGACCAAGTCTCAATCCCCAGTCACAATCAATCCCGCACCTGCCACGGTGCGCGAGCCACGCCCTACTAGCGTCACAATGTGCTAAGCCGGGGTTTCGAACCCTCAGGCTACCATATACACAAACTACTCACCTCTAGCCGGCCGTAGACTCGTCCGCGATGCCTTTTCCTTTGAATTTAGCTCCCTCGTGCATAGAATCTAGTCAAACCACAATAATTATATCAAATACGGGTCAAAGAATCATAACCCATTTCAATTTACATGAAGTTCGCATAAATACACTAAGTTGGTAAAACCCGACCCCGGGCCCACTGCTCGAAAAATTCCGAAATTAGTACTAACGCGATCCTCGTCACGCCACGAGTCCGTGCATATAAAATTTATCGAAATCGGAATTCAAATGGCCTTCCAAAACTCAAAATCCCATTTTCAATACCTAGGCCACAATTCTTCAAAATTCTACCCAAATTCATGAAGATTGATGTTAATCCTACCATAAAATTATGTTTTTGAGTCAGGAATCTTACCTCCGATGTATACCCGATGATTTCCCAGTGATTTCCTTGAGTTTTCTTCTGTCTAGGGCTCAAAATTGGGTTTTGGGTGAATGAATGTCACGACCCCAATCCGGTCGTGATGGCGCCTAACACATTGTTAGGCCAGCCTGACCAATCAACAAAAATGACGGAGCTAGGAGCTCGCTTTATCTCATTTAAGCATGTCAAAATATGAAACAACAGTGATACATATATCGAAAATGGGGAACCAAGTCCCAAAATATACCAACTCCCATAGACCAAAGGGTCAAGAGTCATGAGCCTCTAATGAACATAAGTATATAATGGTTTACAAGATACCAAGTGCGGAAAGAAATAGCAATACAAAATCAAAAGACAGTAAGAAGGAATATCGGGTTCTGCGGACTCTGCAGTTACCTTGAATATCTTATAGATGTCGCCTCGAACAACTACCGAATCACTGCTGAGAGGTACCTGGATCTGCACACAAGGTGCAGGGAGTAAAATGAGTACTGCCAGACTCAATGGTAATAAACAGGGGTAAGACAGCGTAGATAAGAAATACGCAATAAAACACTATGTAAAGCTGTAATCAAATACCCTATCACAGAATCGATATCAACTATACATGTACCAACAAGTACCAGCAAAATAGTATAACAGCTAGCAGATGTAGCTAAATGCAATGTAATGCATGACATGATCGCTACGGCGCGTAGCCCGATCCAATTTGGGTACCCGTACTCACTGTGGGGGTTCAGACTCCGGAGGGGCTCCTACAGCCCAAGCACAATATTACTGCGGCGTGCAGTCCGATCCAACATATATATACTGCTGCGGCGCGCAGCCCGATCCACTACCAGTCAGCTAATATGCAAATACAGCCTCGCAGGCTCAAAAGTAGTTTTGAAAACCTTTTTATCATTTTTTAGTTGTTAAACAGTAATACCAAGTTCCAGAGATTGGAAATAGCATGATAACAGAAATAGCTACGGATCGGTAGTAACTAACATGTCAATATGATAAGACAATGATAACGATCCTCGCGGGATCCAATAACTGGCTCACGGCCCACAAGTATACTCAACAGTCCAAAAAGGAGGTTCAACGACTCAAGAGTAGCCAATATCACAATATAGTATGCAACCATCCGAGAAGGAGGTTCGACGGCTCAGGGATAGCCTAATATCATAACACAATATCAACAAGTCGGACTAAGCCATAGTCCCCAATCACAATCGACCCCGCACTCACACGAGAGTACGTGTCTCGCCACTATACAGCGTCACAAAGTGGTATACCGTGGTTTCAAACCCGCTGGTCATCACCCACATCTATTACTCACCTCAATACTGCGCGACGACTACTCCGCAATGCCCTTGCCACGAGAATCAAGCTCCTCACGCGTAGAATCTGATAAAATACAGTAGAAATACAACAAATTAGGCCAATGGGACGATATCCAATCAATACAATTCGATTTACACCAAAAATGGCAAAGTTGCCAAAACCCGACTTTCGGTACGCTTGTCGAAAAATTACAAAAGTCACATATACGGAATCCTCATCTCGATACGAGTCTAGGCATATAAAATTTACCAAAATCGGACTCCATTTGCCCACTCAAATTAGTGTTTTTCTTCAATTTAGGCCTAGGGCTCAAACCCACCTTTAATCTTCCATTTACGGAAATTCAACCAATGATTTCATGTTAAAATGATGTAATTAAGCCACAAAACTTACCTCCAATGAAACCCCGATGATTTCCCAGCAATCTCCCGTCAATACCTTCTCTTGGAACTCAAAAATGGAGGTTTTGGGTATGGGGTTCGCGACTGGACTGTTCTGTTATATTAATTCACTGACTGCCAGGCGACCCTCTGCGATCACAGCCCTAGGCTCGCGATCGCGATGAACAAATTTGCCAGGCTCCAAAATTATTCTACGTGATAGCGACATACCCTACGCGATCGCACTGCTTTATGCCTCAACACTACGCGATCGCGTGAATCCACCCGCGATCGCACTCCTTTAAATCCCAGACCTACGCGACCGCACACTATACATCGCGATCGCGATGCACAACCAGTCGACCTTACGCGATCACGAAGAACTAATTTTCTGGCCTCACTCCAATACACTACGCGATCGCAGAGCTTCCCATATTTACCCTATGCGATCGCAGGCATAGCTTCGCGATCGCGAAGCACAAAAATCCTTTGCATTAATTGCAGCAGAAACAGTAGTGCATTTGGCACAAAATGGTCCGTTTGGACACCCGAATTCATCCCGAGGCCCCAGGAACCCCAACGAAAACCACCAACATGCTCCAAAACACGATACGAACTTGTTCCAATCATAAAAACACCATCTTAAACATCAAAATCACCAATTACACACGGATTCAAGCCTAAATTCCTTAAAACTTTCTGAATTACACATTCAATCAACAAACCCGACCAAACGAAGTCCGAATGACCTGAAATTTTTGCGGACATATCCAGAATCACCTAACGGAGCTACAGCAACTGTCGGAATTCCATTCCGACTCCCGTATCAAAATCTCACCTACCGTTCGGATTTCGCCAAAATTCAACCTTAGCCAATTCAAGCCTATTTCTACACCGGGCCTCCAAATTCAATTCTGATTGCTCCCCTAAGTCACAATTCACCTCCTGGAACTAACCAAATCATCAGAATCCGATTCCGAGCGCTCTAACTAAATAGTCAACTCCGGGTTAACTTTCTTTATTCAAGTTTCCTTCAAAAAGGCTATATGCCTCATTTTCAATCCAATACACTCCTAACTCACCCGATAGACTCTAACACTGATATAAAAGCATAAAACATGAATTACAGCATAACGGGGTGGTAATTTCCATGACGACGGGCCGGGTCGTCACATTCTCCCCCTCTTAAGCAAACGCTCGTCCTCGAGCGGGTCAAGAAACATACCTAAAGTCTCAAACAAGTGAGGATATCTGCTCCGCATCTCCCGCTCTATCTCCCAAGTGGCCTCCTCCACGGGTCGACCTCTCCACTGAACCTTAACCGATGCAATCTCCTTAGACCTCAATTTTCTCACTTGACGTCCCAAAATGGCAATAGGCTCCACATCATAGGATAGATCACCATCAAGCTGAATGGTACTGAAGTCTAATACATGAGATGGATCTCCAATGTACTTCCGGAGCATAGACGCGTGGAATACTGGATGAACGCTGGATAAGCTGGGCGGCAAGGCCAACTCATATGCCACCTCTCCAACTCTCCTAAGTATCTCAAAAGGACCAATGTACCCGGGACTCAACTTCCCTTTCTTCCCGAACCTCATGACACCCTTCATGGGTGAAACCTTCAGCAATACTCTGTCACCAACCATGAAAGACAACTCTCGAACTCTACGGTCTGCATAACTCTTCCGGCGAGACTGTGTTGTGCGAAGCCTCTCCTGGATGAACTTTGCTCTATCCAGAGCATCCTGAACTAACTCAGTCCCTATCAATCTATCCTCACCAGGCTCAAACCATCCCACGGGGGATCTACACCGTCTGCCATACAATGCCTCGTACGGGGCCATCTGAATACTCGACTGATAACTGTTGTTGTAGGCAAACTCAGCAAGTGGTAAGAACTCATCCCACGAACCACCAAAATCAATAACACATGCTCGCAACATATCCTCCAGAATCTGAATAGTGCGCTCAGACTGCCCGTCTGTCTGGGGTGAAATGTTTTACTCAACTAAACCCACGTACCCATCTCTCGCTGAAATACTCTCCAAAACTGAGAAGTAAACTGAGTACCCCTATCGGATATGATAGACACTAGGACTCCATGCAATCGGACAATCTCTCAAATAAATATCGCTGCCAATTGCTCCGATGAGTAGGTAGTACTAACTGGAATGAAGTGAGCTGACTTGGTCAGCCTATCCACAATCATCCAAACTGAATCAAACTTCCTCGCTGTCCGAGGGAGTCTAGTAACAAAGTCCATAGTGATCCTCTCCCATTTCCACTCGGGAATATCAATGCGTTGAAATACGCCACCGGGCCTCTAATGCTCGTACTTAACCTGCTGACAGTTGAGGCACCGTGCTACATGTCTAACAATGTCTATCTTCATCTTTCTCCACCAGTAGTGCTGTTTCAAATCTTGATATATCTTCGCGGCTCTTGGATGGATAGAATACCGCGAGCTATAGACCTCCTCCAGAATCAACTCACGAAGGCCATCAACATTGGGCACATATATCCGGCCCTGCATCCTCAATACGCCGTCACTAACAATGGTAACATCTCTAGTATCATCATGTTGAACTCTATCCCTAAGGACAACCAAATGTGGATCATCATACTGGCGCTCACGAATACGATCATATAGAGATGACCGAGATACAACACAAGCCAATACCCGGCTGGGCTCCGAAATATCTAACCTCACTAGCCGATTGGCTAGCACCCGAACATCATGAGCAAATGGCCTCTCCTCAGCTGGAATATATGCCAAGCTCCCCATACTGACCGCCTTCCGGCTCAAAGCATCGGCCACCACATTGGCCTTCCCCGGATGATATAATATAGTGATGTCATAATCCTTAAGCAACTCAAGCCATCTCCGCTGTCTCAAATTAAGGTCTTTCTGTTTGAACAAGTGTTGGAGACTACGATGGTCGGTATACACCTCACAAGACACGCCATACAAATAGTGTCTCCAAATCTTCAATGCATGAACAATGGCAGCTAGCTCCAAATCATGAACAGGATAGTTCTTCTCATGTGGCTTCAACTACCGAGAAGCATAAGCAATCACCTTACCTTCCTGCATCAACACACAACCTATCCCCACTCTCGAGGCATCACAATAAACAGTATATGAACCCGAAGCTGATGGCAATACTAACACTGGAGCTGTGGTCAAAGCTGTCTTGAGCTTATGAAAGCTCTCCTCGCACTCATCCGACCACACGAATGGTGCACCCTTCTTGGTCAATCTAGTCAATGAAGAGGCAATGGATGAAAATCCCTGAACAAACCGGCGATAATACCCTCCAAGCCAAGAAAACTCCTAATCTTGGTAGCTGAGGACGGTCTAGGCCAAATCTGCACCGCCTCTATCTTCTTTGGATCAACCTGAATGCCATCACGAGACACCACATGTCCTAAAAATGCTACGGACTCGAGCAAAAACTCGCACTTGGAGAATTTAGCATATAGCTTCTCCTCCCTCAATCTCTGCAACACAATACTCAAATGCTGAGCATGCTCCTCCTGACTACGGGAGTAGACTAGAATGTCGTCAATGAACACAATCACAAATGAATCCAAATAGGGCCTGAACACACTGTTCATCAGATGCATAAATGCTGCTGGGGCGTTGGTCACCCCAAAAGACATCACAAGGAACTCATAGTGACCATATCGGGTCCTGAATGTAGTCTTCATAATATCCGAGTCCCTGATCTTTAGCTGATGATAGCCTGAACGAAGATCAATCTTAGAAAACACCCTCGCACCCTGTAACTGATCAAACAAATCATCTATGCGCGGTAGAGGGTACTTGTTCTTCACTGTTACTTTGTTCAATTGCCTATAATCAATACACATTCGCATGGAACCATCTTTCTTTTTAACAAATAACACCGGCGCACCCCACGGGGACACACTAGGACGGATGAAACCCTTATCCAGAAGCTCTTGAAGCTGCTCTTTCAGTTCTTTCAACTCAGCTGGTGCCATCCGGTAAGGAGGAATGGATATGGGCTGAGTGCCCGGCACCAAGTCAATACCAAAATCAATATCCCTGTCCGGCGGCATGCCCAGCAGGTCTGAGGGGAATACATCTGGAAAGTCCCTCACCACAGGTACAGTATCAATGCTAGTAGACTCAGCTCCGACATCTCTCACAAAGGCTAAGTACGACAAACACCATTTCTCAGCCATCTTCTGAGCTTTTAAGAACGAAATGACACGGCTAGGGACAAAATCAGTCGAACCCCGCCACTCAATCCGAGAAATACCAGGAATGGCCAACGTAACTGTCTTAGCATGACAGTCCAATATAGCATGGTACGGAGACAACCAGTCCATACCCAATATAACATCAAAGTCCACCATCCCCAACAATAACAAATCCGCCTGGGTCTCCAGACCCCCAATAGATATAACACAGGATCTATAGACATGATCCACAACAATTGTATCACCCACGGGGGTGGATACATGAACAGGTAAATCAAGACTACCACGAGTCGCACCCAAATAATGTGCAAAATAAGAAGACACGTATGAATATGTGGACCCTGGATCAAATAGAACAGAGGCATCTCTGTGACAGACAGAAATGATACCTGTAATCACCGCATCGGAGGCAACTCTATCACGCCTGTCAGGAAGTGCATAGAATCGTGCTTGACCTCCACCAGATCTCTCCTCGCCTCTGGGGCGACCACGAGAAGACTGACCTCCACCTCTACTAGCCTGAGATGGTGCTGAAGAGGAGGGTTGATCCCTCTGCTGAGTCCTATCCCTACGGAGTCGAGGGCATTGTCTCCTCATGTGGCCAAACTCACCACACTCATAACATGCACCTGGTACTGGAGAAGGGGACTGAAGGGAACCCCTCGCCGCTGAAGAACCATGAGTTGAAGACGTAGGTGCTGCACTCTGGGCTGCGAGAGCACTAAGTGATGACTGACCCTGTTGAAACCCCTGTCGACCACGACCATAAGAACCTCCGCTCTGCTCTGGGCGGCCTGAATGCGAAGGTCTAGATGAGCGACCTCTGCTCTGCTGGGAATGCCCTCTAGATGGAGCACCACTGAAACTGCTAGAACCACGAGGCCTCTTGGCCTCCCGCTCCTCTCTCTCTCGGCGACGATCCGCCTCAATGTAGCATGCCATGTCCACAACCTGCTCAAATGATGATGACAAAACTCTCTCTCTATGGTCATAAGAATACGGATGGAGTAGTTGAGGCTATCAATGAACCTCCTGATCCTTTCCCTATCAATAGGGATCATCCATGTGGCATGCCTAGCCAACTGAGTGAATCTAAGCTCATACTGAGTCACAGACATGTCGCCCTGAATCAACCACTCGAACTGGCGACGTAGCTCCTCGCGACGAGACTGAGGTACATATTTCTCTAGAAAGAGAGTAGAGAACTGCCGCCATATGAGAGGTGCTGCTCTTGCAGGCCTACGCCTCTCAAACTCCTCCCACCAATCAAATGCGGGACCAGTGAACTGAAATGTAGTAAATGAAACTCCGCTGGACTCAAGAATACCAGCCGTACGCAGCATCTTCTGACATTTATCCAAGAAACCCTGGGCATCCTCGCCCTCAGCGCCACTAAAATGGGGTGGTCGAAGTCTACCAAATCTCTCAAGACGACGCTGCTCATCGTCAGGCATAGCCTGAACCATATGCTCTGGAGCTGGTGCAGCTGGAGGAATAATTGGTGCAACCACCTGAGCGGGGACCGCCTCTGGCGTCTGAAGCCCCTGAACAACCTGCTCAGGTGTGGGAGCTGCAGGGGTCTACTGACCACCCCCTGTCTGAGATGTCGCTGCAGTGGCGGTAGCTGAAACTACCTGAGCCAAACCGGAACACACCGATAATATCTGAGCAAAAGTCTCCTAAAGACCAGGAATAGCAGTAGATACAGCCTGGCCCCTGAACTGGGGCTGCTGGAGCATCAACCACTGGGGCTGCTCCTGAACTGGTACAACGGGCGGGTCAGCTGGCACTGCCTCAGCCGCCCTACCTCTACCTCTAGCACGACCGCGCCCACGGCCTCTAACAGGTGGCAATAGAGGTCGTCCACCTCGTCCTGATGCTCGTGTTCTCGCCATCTGTGAGAGAATAGAATATAGAAGTTCGGTTCTCGGAACAACAAGATCGCACGACAGAGTTCAAGAAAAGTGAAGTGTTTCCTAAAGGTTTGCAGCCTCCCGAGGATAAGTACAGGCGTCCTCGTACCGATCGACAAGACTCTACTAACCAGCTCAAGACTCATGAGGCCTAGTAAACCTAGGCTCTGATACCAACTTGTCACGAACCCAATCCGGTCGTGATGGCGCCCAACACATTGCTAGGCCAGCCTGACCAATCAACAAAAATGACGGAGCTAGGAGCTCGCTTTATCTCATTTAAGCATGTCAAAATATGAAACAACAGTGATACATATATCGAAAACGGGGAACCAAGTCCCAAAATATACCAACTCCCATAGACCAAAGGGTCAAGAGTCATGAGCCTCTAATGAACATAAGTATATAATGGTTTACAAGATACCAAGTACGGAAAGAAATAGCAATACAAAATCAAAAGACAGTAAGAAGGAATATCGGGTTTTGCGGACTCTGCAGCTACCTCAAATATCCTATAGATGTCGCCTCGAACAGCTACCGGATCACTGCTGAGAGGTACCTGGATCTGCACACAAGGTGCAGGGAGTAAAATGAGTACTGCCAGACTCAGTGGTAATAAACAGGGGTAAGACAGCGCAGATAAGAAATCCGCAATAAATCACTATGTAAAGTTGCAATCAAATACCCTATCACAGAATCGATATCAACTGTACATGTACCAACAAGTTGTCACGACCCAAATCCGGTCGTGATGGCGCCCAACAATTAAGCTAGGCCAGCCAGACCACCTATTACTTACCACAACGACTATCAGTCCCAAATGGACATTCCAAGAAGAATATATGAGTCAAAGAACTCCAATAATAATAATAATGAACAAAAATACTAACACTCCCAAAGATCCGGAGTCACAAGTCTAGAGCCTCTAACAAAACCCAACAGGAATAGAGGGTACTGTATAGAAATACTCAAGTCTGAATACAAAATACAAAATAATAACTGGAAAGGAGAGGAGAAGCTAGGTTCTGCGAACGTAGGCAGCTACCTCAGCAACTCGATATGACACTGCAAATGCTGGAAATGCCTGTCTACTGCTCCTGAGTACCCGAGTCTGCACACAAAAGGTGCAGGGAGTAGGGGTGAGTACTAAGTACTCAGTGAGTAATAAATATATAAGAGTAGCTGAACATAAGAAATCCACAGAATACCACATAATGAAGCTAAACTACAGTTCGATTCCTCCTACGAACTAGCATCAACAGTACAATACAGCTACCACAGAGTAATTCAATAAATAAAGATGCAATGCAAAACACATAACCGCTACGGCGTGTAGCCCGATCCATTTAACGTCGACGACGCTCACTGGGGGTGTGTACAGACTCCGTAGGGGCTCCTACAGCCCAAGCACAATACTGCTGCGGCGTGCAGCCCGATCCTCATATCAACCACTACGGCGTGCAGCCCGATCCCATGCTCAGTCCACAATAAGCAAATAAGTCACAACACAGTTCATTTTTCTTAATTCCAGTTTCCAATTCATAATTTATGAAAAATACTTTAACTTTATTAAAATTGCAAATTCCGGTGACTTGGCATTTCAATAAGGTGATTTCAATTTCCAGGACTGAGATCAGTGATTTAAGCAATTATAGCTATCACATAAATATTGTCCTCTAAGGACGCTACAGATCGGCACAAGGCCCCAAACAAGGCTTACAGCCCACAAATATATCAAATACAGTGTATTTCCAACACTAATAACATATTATTCATTTTCGGGATGGACCAAGTCTCAATCCCCAATCACGATCAATCCCGCACCTACCACGGTGTGCGAGCCACGCCTACTAGCGTCACAATGTGCTAAGCCGGGGTTTCGAACCCTCAGGCTACCATATACACAAACTACTCACCTCTAGCCGGTCGAAGACTCGTCCGCGATGCCTTTTCCTTTGAATTTAGCTCCCTCGTGCGTAGAATCCAGTCAAATCACAATAATTAAATCAAATACGGGTCAAGAACCATAACCCATTTCAATTCACATAAATACACTAAGTTGGTAAAACCCGACCCCGGGCCCACTGCTCGGAAAATTCCAAAATTAGTACCAACGCGACCCTCGTCTCGCCACGAGTCCGTGCATATAAAATTTATCAAAATCGGAGTTCAAATAGCCTCCCAAAACTCAAAATCCCGTTTTCACTATCTAGGCCACATTTCTTCAAGATTTCAACCCAATTTCATGATGATTGATGTTAATTCTACCATAAAATGATGTTTTTGAGTCAAGAATCTTACCTCTGACGAATACCCGATGATTTCTCAGTGATCTCCTCGAGTTTTCTTCTCTCTAGGGCTCAAAATTGTGTTTTGGGGGTGTAAACCCGTAAGCCCTCTGTTCTGTGATATAAATTCACTGCCAGAACATTTTGTTCTACGCGTTCGCGTGAGCTCCCACGTGTTCGCGATGAACAACTCCCTTTTACTCTACGCGAACGCGATGACTCCCACGTGTTCGCGATGCTCGACCCGGACTTGCCCTACGCGAACATGAACTCCTCCACGCGTTCGCGATGAACAAGATTCCCAGTCGCCCAAAATCCGTCTACGCGTTCGCGGCACCCCCTCACGCGAACGCGAAGCTTAACTCCCTCTGACCTACGCGAATGCGACCACGTTGTCACGAACGCGATGCTTTAGCCCATCTGGCCTTCGCGAACGCGACCCATGTCACGCGAACGCGAAGGTCAAAATGACTGGGCAGAAACCTGCAGTTTTCTGCAGATTTTGCCAAGTCCCATAAACCCGGTTGATGGTCCGAAATCATCCCGAGACCCCCGGGACCCCAACGAAAACCACCAACGCACTCCAAAACATGATACGGACTTGTTCCAATCACAAAAACACCATCCTAAACATCAAAATCACCATTTACACACGAATTCAAGCCTAAGTTTCTTCAAAACTTTCAAAACTAACATTCAATCCAAAACCCGATCAAACGATGTCCGAATGACCTGAAAATTTGCGGACATATCCAAAATCACATAACGAAGCTACAAAAATTGTCGGAATTCCATTCCGACCCCCGGATCAAAATATCACCTATCATCCGGTTTTCGCCAAAATTTAACCTTCGCCAATTCAAGCCTAAAACTACACCGGACCTCCGAATTCAATTCCGATTGCTCTCCTAAGTCATAAATGATCCCCGAAACTAGTCGAATCATCAGAATCCGGTTCCGAGCACTCTAACTCAATAGTCAACTCTTGGTTGACTTCCCATATTCAAGCTTATTTGTTTCATTTTCAATCCAAATCACTCCTAACTCACCCGATATACTCTAATACTGATATAAAAGCATAAGATATGTAATTGCAAGGTAACGGGGTGGTAATTCCCGTAACGACGGGCCGGGTCGTTACATTCTCCCCAACTTAAACAAACGCTCGTCCGCGAGCGGGTTAAGAAACATACCTGGAGCATCAAACAAGTGTGGATATCTGCTTCGCATCTCCTGCTTGGTCTCCCAAGTTGCTTCCTCCACGGGACGACCTCTCCACTGCACTTTCACTGAAGCTATGTCCTTGGATCTCGGCTTACGAACCTGTCGACCCAAAATGGCTACTGGTTCCACATCATAAGTCAAATCCTCATCTAGCTGTATCGTGCTGAAGTCCAACACATGAGACGGGTCTCCGACATACTTTCGGAGCATGGATACATGGAACACCGGGTGAACCCTGTCACACCTCCCTTTTTACTACCCCAACTTAAAGCATATAAATACGCTCATAGGGTATACCCCGACAATCAAATACCCGGAACGGATAAAATAACGTAAGGGAAGGAGTTTTTCCAATTGAAGGACAGTCGGTTCGGGATTTTATTAGAGATTAATCAGAGTCGCCACTTGGGAATGATAATGGTGTCCCAAGTCACCGGTTAATCACGAATTCGAGGAATTTTGTCTCTTAAAAATGTCTGCGAAACAGAGATCCGGATAAGGAACTCTATTAACCCGGGAGAAGGTGTTAGGCATTCCCGGGTTCCGTGGTTTTAGCACGGTCGCTCAATTGTCGTTCCCGACTCTTGTTTGACTTAATTATAGATTTTAACAACATAATGTGCTTTTTACATAAATATTATTTTCAAGAATTTGCGACATCGCGGAAGCACGCCTCGAGTCATACCGCAACCAGTACGCCTATGATTTTCGGTGTATTTCGGCTTTGCCAAGATTTGGATTTGAGTCGCACCAAGTGCACGCTCGTTCAATGGAAAGTATATTAGGATCGTGCCCTAAAGTAACATCTATCGGCTTTTAAATCATTTGGGAGAAGCTATGGAATTTGCTATTAGCTTTCCCGGGTCTATTTGTGTTATATCATTACTAAATGGGGGCCCCAGTGTTTGTTATTCGGGCGAGGCTCGTCCCAGTTTTCATTAAAGGATACTAGTATTTGGCTACATTTTCTATATTCGTTTTTTCCTTAACCGCATCTTAACAATAAGAATTCCAGGCCCATGTAGTTTATTGTTATTGGGCCTAGGTCTTTTCATCTACTTATACAGATTCCAGATCCATCCAGATCCTTAAGGTCCGAGCTGTCTTAAGGCTTTTGCCTACTGACTTCGCACTATTGTTCAGGCCCTCTTTGCATTGGGCCCAAACCAGTTAATAGTTATGACAATAAGTAAAACTAATGAAGAACTCATAGTAAAACAGCATTAAGAAATCAAATTACTCTTTATTCAACAGAAGAGGAAATTGTTGTACAATATATTTCCTGTTAATTCCAAACTAAGATAGCCAAGTACATATGAAAAAAAAAATTGATTACTTCTAAGTTCCGGGTGCTTCTTAAAAGACTGATATACTAAGGATGGAAAAAGGTTATTTAACTAGTGATTAACACCGGATGATTTAACTATATGGTTTGGACCGTCTGATTGCTTACTTAAAGTGGACCTAAACTTCTAAATTGAGTGATCCAGTGATACTTATATACATGATTGTTCTATTGGATTCACTTTAGCTTATACTCATCCATTGTCCCATACTAATTGCAAATTACTTCATATTTCTATTACTACTCTTTCTAGGCAGATTCATGTATGCGATTAACTACTGATATTGATGTGAGTCAAGCCAATATAATGTTCACGAACCAACCTTAATCAAATCATCCCCTCGATTTTACTTGTTCTTTCCCTTTCAAACCAAACTAGTCGAGCTCATTAATCTCTAGATCTGATTTACTATATGAGTTATTCAAAATTTCTACTGTGGAGTTATTATCAATTCAAGACATGGTTGTTTAGTCTGTTTTATAATTATTACCTATTTAACTAAGTGATTTATGACTATGATTATACTACTACTATTTTACTACTATTATATTAGCTATTACATCTTTTGTTTCTGTTTTTTTTTCAGCTACTATCTACTACACCAAACAGATTACAATATTAAACTACAACTATAAAACAACAATGAACTTAAACTTGAATCTCCATTTTATTTCATCGAAGGCGCCAATACAGCATCGTTCATAAAGAAGTGTACCTGGATGAAACAGAGAAATCGATGAGTTCTAGGGAGATCAAGTAAGTTGTAACCACAACAAGATCCAAACAGCCAATGCAATAGTGGAAGTGAATGCTAGATGAACAAAACAACACAGCAACAACAAGCGAAGATCTCACAGCAAGGCAAATAGAAACCCAGACCCAATTCGAGCAAAGAAACCCAAAACTCAACAGCAATTGATAGGTTCTAGCTCGAATGAAATTCCAGAAATCCTACTGTTAGATTGCTATTTTTATCTCTGAAATTTTGGTATTCAATAAAACCAGCTTAAGTGTATTCAGAATTGCTAAATTCGAACCCCTCTTCAGCCCTTTTTGGGGTGTATTTATAGCTAACTAAAGGCTGAAAACTTGGGGAGAAAGTTATGGGATTAATCCCAACTTTCCCCCTCTAAAATTTGTGAAATGTTCACTTAAACCCCTCGTTCAGTTACCAGAAACCCTTCCAGCATGGGCTGGAAGGCTCCAAAGATTCCTTTTAAGGGGTTTTTACTAATGTAGCCCTAAGGGTTTTAGATTTTTACAGATTTCCCATTTTAGGGAGACCATTATACCCTTAAATCTCTGCAAAATTGCAGAAATCAGGGGTACAAATGACTCCCTTACCCTCTTAAGTTCCACACTATTCACCCTTTTACCTATTTGACTAACAATTGTGTCCCTAAGGGCACTGCTGATTTACTAAGTCTACCTAGGTCAAATTCCAGCTTCTTTTGGACTTTATTTAACTAATAGCCAGCCCTTGCATTGGTATTTAAGGGCTGGCCAGATCTAACATTAAAACTATTTCAATTCTAGCCTCTTTTACTCAGTTCCAGTTAATTAAAACCAAATTATTTCAATTTTAAAGCTAATTGCAAGACTAGCCTGCTTTATTAATGAAATTGAACTATTTAAATGTTAGCCAGTCTCAAGTTGAGACTTGGCTTGGGTATTAAACCCAATTACTGAATAGCTGGGCTCCAAAACCTTTACAAGTTTGGCCACTTTGATGTTCAGGGCTCTAAAGAGAGCCTGGGCTAGTCTGCATTTGCAGACTTAGCCATTTTGCACAACCAGCCCCTTTTAAAGGTGGGCTGTGTGTTAGGGCCTTATAGAATAGGTCAACCTTTTGCAAGGTTGACCATTCTTAGGCCATTTATTAAACCTATAACCTATTTTTATGATTTTCAGTTAATAACCTATTTAACCACTAGCCATCTTCATGGACCTAATGCTAGCAGCTATAACCAATTCACCTAAGCATAATAAGCTTTAACAGTGTTCATACTTAACATAAAACTATTGCAAACTTAGCCATTTCAACATACAATTGCACACATAACAACATGAAGCCAACCATTGTTCATTAATCAATCAAAATTCAGAAGAGGGGTTTGATAATGTTGAATCTCAACTAATCAACTTACATATCTTAAATTCATGTAGCAACATGTCAATTAACATCAATTAGGCTTAGTCACAATCATTTCATATTAGATGATATACTGAAAAACCCTAAAACACTTAGCATTCATGGACATAGACACACATAAGCATAAACTCTCACAAAATAGCCAACATGGTTCAACTGGACATGAACACAATGGACTTTAACAAGGTAATCATAAGCATGTTAATCAGAAATCATTCTCAAGTACTGACCCTAAAATCATGCTAAGCAAATAGAACGGGTAAAGCTAAGCGGAACAGACTCATGCATGAGAATAACAAGCCAATCCTAATCCTGAGACTAATCATGAGAATAGACAGAGGACAAGAATCACTCAATCTAACAGAAGTTGTCTGATATCAACAAGAAATAGGGGCCTAATGCTAACAAATAACGAAGAAGACAACTACATGAGGAGAAACAGAAGTCATGCTGTTTAAGATCAGAAATCACAAATAAAAGGAAAAGCACAAGATAAAAGATAAGTCTTTTGACTTAGTAAAAATGAGCATGGTTTACAGCAGACAGAATCAATCAAAAGACGAACAGAAAATGAACAATTAAAAACAAGAAAAGCAGTATGAACAGGATGAACCATAACACTAGACATGTCTTCTTTCGAATCAGAGAAATAAAGCATAAAGATGAAATGAACATAAACCCTAAAACTAAACAGACGAAGCACAAAGAGATGAAGAAATAAACAAAAGACGACAAGTATAAAATAAAGGAAAGCATGAACAAGTGAAAACAAACAAAACAAAACCCTAAAATTATCATGCGAGAACAGATAAGACATGTAGCAGAGATTTCAGAAAGCCAACAGAGAAAGTAAAAGAAGATGAAAAAGAATTAGGGATATCAAGCACCTTAAGACAAGAGAACAACCTAATTCGTAGGACAAGCTAACAGAGTATAACAAAGAACAAATAAAAAGCAATCAAAGAAGAAAAACAAGCAGCAAACAAGGCAAGGAGGGAAACTTAGCTTGGCGGGGTCTGTCCCCCAAGCTTTCCTATTTCACTTTTCTTTTCTGGTTTCTTTCAGACTCTATTGTTCCTCTTCTTTGTTCCTTTTATCGCCCTTTTTTTTTGTCTGACTTTCTTTTTTTTTCTTTTCTGTTTTTCCGTTGTTTTGGCTTCAAGATGAGGCCTTTTGGGTTTTTGAGTTTGTGGGAGTGTTTGGGGGAGGTAAAAGAATGGGTCTTGGGAGGTTCAAGCTTTGGAGTCGCTGGAGATAGGTTTCCGGTGACTTTATTTGGGATATTCGAAGAGCGGCGAGGAGATTCGAGGGAGGTGAGTGGTGGGGTTAGGTAGATCGGACCAAGGCGGTCCGATTGGCGTTGGTTTGAAGATGATGCTCGTTGTTTGGTGGTCACCGGCGAAGATTCCGGTGACCGGAGTTCTGGAGAAGGGGGCTGTTTTAGGGTCTCTCTGGTGTTTGGTGAGTGAACATGAAGAAGAAGAAAGAAAAGTGCGAGGAGGGGGGTTGGGAATGGTCGGCGACCACCGTGGAGAGTGGTGGCCGCCATTGGCCGGCTAGGGTTTCTGAGATGAGGATGACGATGGAGAAGAAGAGAGGTAAGAGAGAAGGGCGGCTAGGGTTAGAGCCTTCTAGAGAATGGCCGTCCCTTCGGACAAAAGCCTTTTATAGGCGGGGGAGATAAGGTGATCTAGACCGTTCGTTTGATGGAGATCAACGGCTATCAAAGGCGTTACTAAAACGATGTCGTATCGTCATTTATGAGACCTAGAGTCTTTTCCGTTAGATCATCTGAATGGACGGTTGAGATCACTCTTATCTTAGTTAATTTTAAAACCAACTAGCTAATTATTTGGGCCATTGGATTGAACTTAGATGAACGGCTAAGGTTGAGTCTCTTATCTCAATTAATTAAATACTCCACCCATTCTCTCAACCGTTGGATCTATCCTGATGAACGGTCGAGATTACTATCTCTTTCATGGATCAGGCCTAAACTTTGGGGCTAAGGGATTGGGCCGGCCATTTGGATTCAAATTTGGCCCAGTCTTATTATACCCTCTATTTTTGTATTTTTTGATTTTAAAGATTTTTTTTTATTTTCTTTCATACTTTTTTTTCTTTTATGGAAAATTATAAGACCTAATTTCCTACTTACTCTAATTATTTAGTATTTTTTATGGCAATTTTTCTACTATTTTTCCCTAATTTCCACTACTTAACACTATTTTTGCTAATTTTCTTCTGAAAACCTAACTAATTAAACAAAGTAATTACCTAGCCTAATTTTTTTGATTTTTTCTAATTTTTACTTATGAAAATACACAAATTATAGCTAATTTCATACAAAGCAAGTAATTGCACTCAAAAACATATTTATTTTAATTTTGGAATTATTTGCCCGGTGCAAAAATCACGTGCTCACAGCTGCCCCTCTTTGCTCGGGAACACGAAGAGTTTCAGTGCAAAGACAAGTGAGCAGTAATGAGAGATTTTTGCACATCGGCATATTCCGTGAAAGCATTTTTGAAAACCATTTGACCGCACCCTGCTTTAGAGGTTGCCTACATATCCTGGGCTAAACAGGAATCATGTCAGTGTAGTTCGGGAAGGTCTGGCAGTTTAAAAACTACCAGACTCACTGTTGCATTGACACTGTTGAGACCTGCTGACTTACTCCTTATTACACCGGGGGGGGGGAATGTAAAATGAAGAATCTATTCTAAGCTATGATCCTACAATTTACAATTTTTCCTAATCTAGCTTTTGCTCTTCTTCCCTTTCCGGTGATGCAGACTCTCTTTCTTTTTGTTGATTTTCTTTGATGCTCACTCTCTTTTTTGTTGATTTTCTTTGATGCCGACTCTCTTTTTTTTATTTTCAATGGTACTTCTTGACCTCGAGCTGAACCTGCTCAAAACAAAACAACAAACTACCCTTTTTTTCTTTTTCTGCCCTAGTGTGGGCTTTTAGCTGTATAAACCATGATCTGCAGAAATGTATTCCCGTATTTCAAGGTGGGCGCCTAACAGAAACTAAACGTGCAATGCGATGCAGAAAATATTCCCGTATTCGTAGGTGGGCACCTAACAGAAATTAAACGTGCAATGCGATGCAGAAAATATTCCCGTATTTGAAGGTGGGCACCTAACAAAATTTAAACGTGCAATGCGATGCGGAAAATATTCCCGTATTCGAAGGTGGGCACCTAACAGAAATTAAACGTGCAAATGCAAATGCAGAAATGTATTCCCGCAGCCTGAAGACTGTAAACGTGCAATGCGATGCAGAAAATATTCCCGTATTTGAAGGTGGGCACCTAACAGAATTTAAACGTGCAATGCGATGCAGAAAAATATTCCCGTATTTGAAGGTGGGCACCTAACAGAATTTAAACGTGCAATGCGATGCAGAAAAGTATTCCCGTATTTGAAGGTGGGCACGTAACAGAATTTAAACGTGCAATGCGATGCAGAAAATATTCCCGTATTTGAAGGTGGGCACCTAACAGAATTTAAATGTGCAATGCGATGCGGAAAATATTCCCGTATTTGAAGGTGGACACCTAACAGAATTTAAACGTGCAATGCGTTGCACAAAATATTTCCGTATTCGAAGGTGGGCACCTAACAAAATTTAAACGTGCAATGCGATGCAGAAAATATTCCCGCAGCCTGAGGACTGGGGAGTGGATTTAAAAAGATGTTACCTTCCTCTTTTTTGGTGTTTTCTTTTACCAATTATCTCTTGCCTGTGAATTTCTTCACTTATTGGCGAACTTCTCTTTTTGGTGTTTTCTATTTTCCACATTGGCCACATTCACTTTAAAGTGATTAGTGACAATTTGTTCCTGCATGAAACAGATTTTATTAGATATAAACTGCTGGCAACTGGCATCTGCCGTCCCCGCTTCTTATTGCTTCTTTCTTTTGCTTTTCCCATGCTGCATAACTTTCAACTGCTTGTTCGTTGCAAACTCTTTTTGTATTTTTCTCATTTTTTCCATTTTGTCTTGTTTTCTTTTCTTTTTGCCATATCTGCCAAGCTTCTTTATTTCCTTCCCAACTCTTCCTTCTTTCTGACCCATTGTTGTTTCAGCTTTCGTTATCAGGAGCTGGTAGTTATCTCTCAAAGGTAAACAATGAAATGCAGAAAAAATGAAAGAAATGTAAGGGTGTTTTGGAGAGATGATAGAACTTATCTGGGTATTTGCTGGCTGATTCCGCTGACCATGCCATGTATTTAAACTCTGACCCAGTTCGTCCCAATCATTATTCTGTCTCCGAATTGTTTCCAACCCAAACCAATACTATTTTTGTTACCTTTTCTCTTTTCTGGTAGTCCTCACGATCGCCCTACGGTGCCTCGAAAGGTTTTCACCAATAAGACTCTCTCATTTATTCTCTCAATCTCACAGTCGTCTCACAGTGCCGGTTAAGGTTTTCACTGATGAGACTCTCTCATTTTATTTCTCTCAAACTCACAATCGCCTCACAGTGCCGGTTAAGGTTTTCACCGATGAGACTCTCTCATCATTTTTTTTCATTTTTCATTTTTCTTTTTGTATTTTGTTTTCTTACCACATGTGTTGTCCGATGTTTCGCTCCTCCTTCATTGCATTCGTTATCATTTCAAAATTGATCAGAATGTCTTTCTTTGGACTGTAACGTGGCTTTTGGATGGGTTGAGAAAGAAAGGTATAAGGCTCAAAATTTCACGAGGGTTCAAAAATATTTACAACTCTCGGAATTATTAAACATAACTTCTGCCCCAGTTTCAATATGTGGGGAATTTTTGGATTTTTCCTTTATTGTGACTGAACCTCAGAGAGGCTGCCTACGTACCCTTTCGGGATCAAGTCAGACGTAGTTCATCTAACTTCATTAGTTAGATGGATTTCTTTTTGACTTTTTCCCGATTTCTTTCTCTTTTTCTCTTTTTGTTTTCATTTTTCCATCATTTTTTTTTATTTTCTTTTTTTTTCATTTTTCATTTCATTTTTCATTCATTTTTCATTTTGGCAATTTCGATCTTATTGTGCTAAAGCGATTCCGAGAGAGGGATATGAAAGAATATATTCATTAAGGCTCAAAGGGGTTATCAATGGATAAAGTGTTTGGATAGAGAACAAAACGCCTTCGTCATTTCAATTCCAAAATCACAACAACATACAAAACACATAATTGAAAAGGAATCATACATAGTATCTTTTGACTGCATCTGAATTGATAGCAGTCTCTACGCACTTTCCTTCAACATCTGTTAAATACAATGCTCCATTGGACAACACCCGTGATACCACAAACGGTCCCTGCCAATTCGGCGCAAACTTGCCTTTTGCTTCGGCCCAATGCGGTAAGATACGCCTCAATACAAGCTGTCCGACTTCAAACTTTCGAGGTCGTACCTTCTTATTGTATGCTCTGGCCATTCTTCGTTGATATAACTGCCCATGACAAACTGCGGCCAGCCTCTTCTCATCAATCAAACTCAACTGTTCCAATCGGGCTTTTACCCATTCACCGTCATCTATCTCAGCTTCAGCTATGATCCGTAATGACGGTATTTCTATTTCTGCGGGTATAACAGCCTCAGTTCCATACACCAGTGTATAAGGTGTGGTTCCGATAGAAGTACGCACCGTCGTGCGGTAACCCATGAGAGCAAATGGTAACTTTTCATGCCATTGCCTGGATCCCTCCACCATCTTTCGGAGAATCTTCTTGATATTCTTATTCGCCGCTTCTACTGCACCATTCGCCTTTGGCCTGTAAGGTGTGGAATTGTGGTGTGTGATCTTAAATCTCTCGCAAACCTCTGCCATGAGATGACTATTTAGATTGGCTCCATTATCTGTGATGATCACCTTGGGAATTTCAAATCGGCATATAATATTCTCATGCACAAAATCCACCATCGCTTTATTCGTTACTGCCTTGAATGTCTTAGCTTCGACCCACTTGGTGAAATAATCAATTGCAACCAGAATGAACCTATGCCCATTGGAAGCGGCCGGGTCTATTGGGCCGATGACTTCCATGCCCCAAGCAACAAAGGGCCAAGGTGCAGACATTGTATGCAATTCATAAGGTGGGGAGTGGATCAGATCTCCATGTACCTGGCACTGGTGACATTTCTTTACATACCTGATACAATCACGCTCCATAGTGAGCCAGTAATACCCAGCTCTCATAATCTTCTTTGCTAAAACATATCCGCTCATGTGGGATCCACATATTCCGGCATGTACTTCAATCATGATTTCATCTGCTTGTTGGGCATCCACACACCGCAATAAGCCCAGATCTGGTGTTCTTTTGTATATAACTCCTCCACTGAGGAAACATCCATTAGCTAGACGCCTGATGGCTCTCTTCTGGTCTCCAGTGGCTTGATCCGGGTATTTGGCAGCTTTCAGGTATTCCCTAATATCATGATACCACGGCTCTCCATCTGATTCTTCTTCCACAACAAAGCAATAAGCATTTTGATCACGGACTTGGATCTGGAGCGGATCTATATATGTCTTGTCAGGATGATGCAACATAGAGGACAATGTGGCCAAAGCATCTGCGATCTCATTGTGCATTCTCGGGATGTGCTTGAACTCTATAGACTGGAATCTTTGAGACAACTCGTGCAAACAATACCGATAAGGTATCAATTTCAAATCTCGTGTTTCCCATTCCCCTTGTATTTGGTGTACCAAAAGATCCGAATCACCCATGACCAAAATCTCTTGAATACCCATGTCAATTGCCATCCTTAATCCCAAGATGCATGCCTCATATTCAGCCATGTTGTTGGTACAGAAAAATCGGAGCTGAGCTGTGACGGGATAGTGTTCGCCCGTACCTGAAATGAGTACCGCTCCGATACCAACTCCCTTGCTGTTGACGGCCCCGTCAAAGTACATTTTCCATCCTGGTCTCTCATCTTGCTCCATCTCCTCGACAGTCATTGCCTCCTCATCCGGAAAGTACGTCTTCAATGGTTCATACTCATCATCCACCGGATTCTCAGCTAAGTGGTCTGCAATTGCCTGTGCCTTCATTACCGTACGAGTCACATAGATAATGTCAAATTCTGTAAGCAGAATCTGCCATTTGGCCAGTCTTCCCGTAGGCATAGGCTTCTGAAATATGTACTTCAGAGGATCCAGTCGTGATATCAAGTATGTGGTATATGCTGACAAATAGTGCTTCAATTTCTGAGCTACCCAAATCAACGCACAACAAGTTCTTTCAAGTTGAGTGTATTTTACCTCGTAGGATGTAAACGTTTTGCTGAGGTAATATATGGCTTGTTCTTTCTTGCCTGTCTCATCATGCTGACCCAATACACAACCAAAGGAGTTATCAAGCACCGTCAGATACAAAATCAGAGGTCGCCCATGGTTCTGGAGGAACTAACACTGGGGGATTGGCCAAATATTCCTTGATCTTGTCAAAGGCTTCCTGACACTCGTCGGTCCATTTCACTGCTGCATCTTTTTTCAACAACTTAAAGATCGGCTCACACGTTGATGTCAATTGAGCAATGAATCGACTAATGTAATTCAACCTTCATAGTAAACTCATGACCTCCTTCTTGTTCTTCGGCGGAGGTAGACTTTGAATAGACTTGATCTTTGATGGATCCAGTTCAATACCTCGCCGACTCACTATAAACCCCAGTAATTTCCCCGAAGGTACTCCAAAGGCACACTTCGCAGGATTAAGCTTTAAATTGTACCTCCGGAGTCTTTGGAAAAACTTTCTCAAATCTCTCACATGATCAGGTTGCTTTTTGGACTTTATGATGACATCGTCCACGTACACTTCAATTTCTCGATGCATCATATCGTGGAACATTGTGGTCATTGCCCTCATATAAGTTGCCCCGACATTCTTCAATCCAAACGGCATTACTCTGTAACAATACGTTCCCCAAGGTGTAATGAAGGCAGTTTTCTCAGCGTCTTCTTCGTCCATCAGGATCTGGTGATAACCGGCATAACAATCCACAAATGAACCGATTTCATGCTTGGCGCAATTGTCGATCAATATGTGGATGTTTGGCAATGGGAAGTCATCCTTCGGACTGGCTTTGTTGAGGTCTCTGTAGTCTACACACACTCTGGTTTTTCCATCTTTCTTTGGGACCGGCACGACATTCGCCAACCAGGTGGGGTATTTGGTAACTCTTATGACCTTTGCCTCAAACTGCTTATTCACCTCTTCCTTTATCTTCACACTAATGTCCGTTTTGAATTTCCTCAACTTCTGCTTTACTGGCCGGCATTCAGGATAGATAGGCAACTTGTGTACCACCAAATCAGTGCTAAGTCTGGGGATGTCATCATAGGACCAAGCAAAAATGTCCTTCAACTCATGTAATAACCTTATCAATTCATCCCTGAGGGGTGCCTCCAAATGTACACTAATCTTTGTTTCCCGGACATTGTCTTCACTCCCCAAATTTACAGACTCTGTATCACTCAGATTCGGTTTGGGTTTTTCCTCATATTGTTTCATGTCCTTGCTTATTTCC
>JASVEL010013434.1:0-163578 GCA_032618575.1 Nicotiana noctiflora | reverse complement strand
TCCTCGCATTCTATTTCACTATCTTCCTCAATTTCTTGTATGGTAATGTGATTGTCAGAACTGGGTCTAGAATCCTTCACGCATGACATGGCATCAGAATCAACACATTTAGAACTGTACAAAAGGAAAAATAAAGAAAAATAAGACAAAAGTGAAGACAAGGAAAACTGCATTTCATTGATAAAAAAGAACGAACAAAGTTCGGGATACATTTTGATTTTTTTTCATGAGGGGGATGGGAGAACTATAAAAATAACAATTTTGGGAAAGCAATGATGAAATTTTGGAGCTAACTACCAAGACTCCTTCTTGATAGGGAAAGGAGTAGCTTCCCAATTGTTCAACATGATTCCAGGTCCCACAAACTGCACATCCATTTTGCTTGTGCCTTCCCCCACTTCAACCATATTCACATCCCAAAACATCTTCTCAAAACTCGGCACTTCTTCATCAGGTCGGGTCTCGATGTACTTTGTCGCAGCAGATGTCCGATATTTTGTATCAGGCTTGACGAAGGTGTCGGATAGTTTGGGTATAGGCTTAGGCAAGGTCCAGTTCTTTTTGGCTTTTGAGGCTCTCTGGATATCGGCAAAGGTGGGTTTGAACCCTAAGCCGAAAGTACCTTTGTTTTCTGTATGCTGAACCGGCTGAATAACTCCCTGCAATGCTTTGCCCAATCCCTTACCTGGTCCAAACCCATTTCTAAGCATCTCTTTGGCCACCATCACAGCAGTTGGTGCCATCATAGGGATTGGCAACTTCTCCCCTTCAGCGATTCTGTTTACCACAATAGCATCTGTCACTTGGTAGACCCAAGGACCTCTATCCCCGTCAGTATCATCAAACTGTGTCACCACATTACAAGCATTTTCTTCCCCATGTACTACAATTTCCTGCTGCTCCCACTCGAATTTGACCATCTGATGTAAAGACGATGGTACTGCCTTGACCGCGTGAATCCAGGGTCGGCCTAACAACAAGTTATATGACACAGCAATGTCGAGCACCTGGATTTCCATAGTAAAATCAACAGGACCGATGGTCACCTCCAGAATAATGTCTCCCAATGTGTTTTTACCCCCACCATCAAATCCTCTCACGTTTATACTGTTCTTCCGGATTCTGTCCGGACTGATGTTCAGCTTTCCCAAAGTCGACAGCGGGCAAATGTTAGCGCTTGTTCCGTTGTCTATCAACACCCTGGTCACTACCGACTCTTCACTCTTTACCGTAAGGTACAACGCCTTATTGTGCTCAGTTCCCTCCACAGGCAACTCCTTATCAGAGAACGTGATCCTATTAGACTCGAAAATCTTGTTGGTAATCTTTTCCAGGTGGCAAACTGAAATCTTTTCTGGAACATGAGCCTCGTTTAGAATCTTCATCAGAGCCTTCCTGTGTTCTTCTGAGTGTATTAGCAAAGATATCAAAGAGATCTGGGCAGGGGTCTTCCTCAACTGCTCGACTACTGAGTAATCTTGTGACTTCATTTTCTTGATGAATTCCTCCGCTTCCTCTTCCGACACTGGTTTCTTCAATTGGTTCTCTTTTACTGCTTTCATCTTTCTCAACTCTTCTGGAGCAAAGCATCTTCCAGACCGGGTGAGACCATGGGTTTCATTAATTTCCCCAGACACCTCTTTTCCTTTATAAACCACTACTACCTTGTTGTAGTTCCAAGGTACAGTCTTTGTGCTCACCACCGGCATCTGCACCACCGGCCTTATAATTACTGGCTCCGTACTCATGCCTTTCACAGTCACAATCGGCTTTACGCCTGGCACTACCACTTTCAAACCCTCCACCACTACCGGCTTTCCTGTTGGTTCTTCAGCAATCACTTTTTCTTTCACGGCTTCCTTTTCTGCTTTTCCACTTGACTTTATCATCATCACAGACTCAGATGGTTTCTGACTGCTATCACCTTGCACAAATTCTATCATGTGTGTCTCATGGTGATTTGGCAGCGGATTCTGGGTAATGTTAGGAGCTTCTGGAGCCTGAACTTCAATTCTCCTATCATCAATGAGATCTTGAATGGCATTCTTCAACTGCCAACATTTTTCGGTATCATGGCCCAATGTTCCCGAACAATATTCACACCTACCTGAAGGATCAAGGTTTTTCGGGGGTGGGTTTGGGACTTTAGGTGCAATCGGGCTTAGCATCCCCAACTCTTTCAACCTATGATAAAGGCTGGTATATGATTCCCCGAGTGGAGTGAATGTTTTCCTTCCCTTGTTTCTCCACTCTGAGTCAGGCCTGGGCCTATTTTGGTTTCTGTAAGGTTTAGAGGTTGGGTATGTGTTCTGGGTGTGGTACACATTGTGTGGAGCTTGGGCTCTCCACACATGGGGTGGTGGCGGTGGGTAGGCTTGGGCTTGTGGGTGGTGGTAATGTGGGACTGTTGGTGGGTATGGAGGTGGTGGTGGGTTATATGGGGTTGTTGTGTTGTATGGGTTTGGCGGGTAAGATGGTGGTGGTGGATTATATGGGGTTGATGGGTTTGGTGGGTGTTGGTGGTAGGGTCTTGGTGGGTGATGATGCGGGTTACGGTTCCATGGCCTGCTCTCTACAGTTGCTACCTCTTCCTTCTTCTTCTTTCCCATTGCTCCCCCGTTTCCAGTTTGTATTGCTTGATTGGTGGCCTTGATGGCCGAAAAACTCATGATTTTATTTGTTTTCAAACCTTCCTCCACAAAGCTTCCCATCTTCACGACTTCATTGAAACTCTTCCCAATCGCCGACACTAAATGACCGTTGTATGTAGGCTCCAAAGCCTGTAGAAAACAATCCACCATCTCCCCCTCCTTCATGGGTGGATCTACTCTCGCGGCCTGCTCCCTCCGTCTGAAACCGAATTCCCTAAAGCTTTCCCTTGGCTTCTTCTCCATTTTTGTAAGGGATAGTCTGTCAGGTATGATCTCTAAGTTGTACTGAAAGTGATTTGCAAAGGCTTGTGCAAGGTCATCCCAGACGAACCACCTTGTATGGTCTTGTCGGGTATACCACTCTAAAGCTGAACCACTCAGACTCAGGCTGAAGTACGCCATCAATAACTCATCTTTACCTCCTGCACCTCTCATTTTGCTACAGTATCCCCTGAGATGGGCTACCGGATCTCCGTGTTCGCTATACATATCGAATTTTGGCAACTTGAATCCCACGGGAAGTTGCACCTCAGGGAATAGACACAGGTCCTTGTAGGCTACACTCACCTGCCCTCCTAGTCCTTGCATAGTGCGGAAAGCATTCTCCAGACTTTTCACTTTTCTGGCCATCTCTTCCTGCCCGACACTCTTAGCAATTCTTTCTTCACTTGTTTCTATCAACGGAGCATGAGACTCATGTTGTCGGAAAGTTGGCTCTGGAGGATAGTAGTGAGGATCATGTATATGAAACATCGGTTCACTGGAGGATTTGTGCATGGAAGCGGGCGGAGGTGCCACATACACTGGAGCAACTTGGGGTATGTGAGGTGGTGCTTGTATGACTGGAGGTGGTGGTACCTGGGAGGTGGAGGCATAATAGTGAGGGTAATCGGGGTATGTGGAGGATGAATTCATTGTAGGTGGTTCAGGATTGGGGTTGGCTGGAGGGACATATGCGGGGTTGGCAGGGTAAGCTGGCAGGGGTTGACCTCTAGACCAGGCCTGGTACATCTCGGCCATCTGCTGCCTCAGTTTGTACATTTCCTCCTTCATTCCTGCCACATCCACAATCTCCTCTTCATGAGCAGGATCCACGATAGTTGCCTCGATTTCCTGGGACACAGCTTTCGTCATCTTTTTGTATCTTGTGTTGTATGGGTGGGTAGCCAGAATGCCAGTTGCCTAGAGAATCTGGACTCACAAGCATCAACACCCGTTAGTTGTTAGCACATGAATAAAATGCAACGACTTTAAAAACAAATACATTTCCTCGAGTCGTTATGCATCATCCCGGCCGCTGCTCATTTGGACCAATAACTTTTTTTTCTCTCTTTTCTTTTCTTTTCTTTTCTTTTTCTTTCTTTTTCTTTCTTTCTTCTTTTTTCTCTTTTCTCTTTTTTTTTCCTTTTTTTTTCTTTTTTTTTCTTTTCTCTTTTTTTTTTCTTTTTTCTTCTTTTCTTGCTTTTTCTTTCTCTCTCTTTTTCTTGTCATTTTCATAATTACGTTCCTATTTATTTGCCTAGCGAATTTAAAGGAAATGACATAAAGCAAAAGAATTGATAACAACACTTGATTTTCCATTGATATTTCAAAACATTGATTACAAGGTGATGTTTTAACAGAAAAATATAAAAAGATGATGCATGCCCTATGAGTACATTAATGCTCCTAGTGCCCACGAGGCATCGTTCGGCCTTGCCGCGGGCCTATATGCTAATCCCCTTTGGAGCCTATCTAGGTCTGCCATGACTTGTTGCACGAAGAACTTCACTGCTGATACAAAGGTTCTTCGAGACATATCTTCACACAGTTGAGTCTTCCGGGTGATGTACTGGGCAATGCGAACAATCTTTTCTCTGATGACCCCCTTTTCTTGCAATAACCGGCTTATTTGTTCAGTGCGAGCATCCAAGGTATGTTGGTTGTCTTTTTGCACTTGCTGCAGCTCTAGTTCTAATCTAGCCATAGTTGTGTAACAATGCTCTCTCTCTTCCTCAAGATCCTTGATAATCTTGTTACTTTTAACCGTGGCTGAAATTATTTTCTTTCTAAGCTGAGCTACCTCAAAATCGTGCTTGTCTTGTAATTGCCGAACCAACTTGGCTCTTTCCTCAATGTCTCTATCGATTTGCTTCCGAGCCCCGACTAACTCTTTTTCAGCTTTGTCCAAATCGAAGCTGTAGTCATTTACTTTGCGCCGGAGAATCTCAATTAACTTTTCATTCCGGGCTGAGCGAATTGGGGTCTCGGATGCAATTTTCATTTGAGCCATTTGAGCCTTCAACATCTCATTTTCTTTCTTCAGTTGTTTCTTCTCCACTTCATCGGATGCTGCCTGTAAGCCACTTTCGAAATGGAGATTTCTCAATTTATCCTCCAACAAGCTGATTTTGGCCTTGTATTCTTTTTCCTTGGCCACCCATTTCTGATTCTCCTCGGATTGCTCTATTAGATCTTGCAAGTGAGGTCTCTTCGAAAGACGTTCGTGTTCAACCCCTCGTCGGTACCATGTGGAGTATCCAGGTGACATCTCCCCCTTTGCTCTATTCGGCACACAAGTATCAATCTTCAAATTTTGGCACTCATTCCAGATTTGCCGGATTTTTGCTTCCGGGAATTGCCCGTCCGGACCAATCTCCACAGCTTGCACACTGAGGTCCCCATCTCTCGGAATAATTTGACACCGACCCAACTGTCGCAGGGCTCTGTATGGGGCATAAGGTTGTATACTCTTCAAACCCATGATCAAAAATGGCGATCCCTCCGTTGGCATGTATATCACCTCGTCAAGAGGTAACCGGTCATACGTCCAATCGATTTGACCGTCAGTTAGTGATCGAAGATACACAATCCAACCTTGGACTCCCTCCGGCAACTTTACTTCTTTTGTCCTCGTACTGAACTCTTCCAAACATGTCCGTTCAGCCGAACCATAGCTCGAGAACGAAGGATGGTGGCATAGATGTTCAATTAGCCAGATTTGCAAGATCAAGTTACATCCTTCGAAGAAGTTCGCTCCCGCTTTGCACGCAGTCAGAGCACGGTAGATGTCCGCGACGATCATTGGGGCCAAAGTACAATTATCTTGTACTATCAGTGTGGTAGCTACTCCGGCAACTTTTATATTGATATGTCCGTCCTTCCTCGGGAATACAACAACTCCGAGAAATGCCACCAAAAATGCAAACCTCCGGTGTTCCTCCCATTTCGCTCGGTTGGACTTGCAGCATAACTTGTTTGTGAGGTCGTTGAACCCCCCAACGTGTCCAAACCTCCTATAGATGAAGCTTAAGGAACAAAACCCGTTGGCCAGATCTTCATTGTGCACATTCCGGGCAATTTTCAAAGAGTCGAGGAAGCGATGTACTGTTACCGTCCTCGGAGATACCGGGTATTTTCCTTTTAGCGGGACCTCAGTCTTCCCGATATAGAAGGCAACCTCCTCTAAAGTAGGGGTAAATTCAAAATCTGGGAAATGAAATATGTTGTGTGCCGGATCCCAAAACGTGACCAACGCTCTAATCACATCACCTCGGGGAACCATGTCTAATAACCCCGTAAGGCCTTTTAAGTACCCTTTGACCCAGCCTTGACCATCGGATCCCATGTCCTGCCACCATAATTTCAGCTCCAAGGGGATTTTATTTAGGGAGAAATGTTCATTCATCATTGTGCTCGTCCTGCACATTTATTAAGGCGATTTTATTTAGAAAAAAGGAAAATCTTTTTCAATGCAAGTTTTCATTTTTGAAGAAAGAAAAGAAAAATGACTTTCGAAGTGGCCATTTTTGCCAAAACAGCCTTCCGGCGTCCTTTCGGAACATTCGGCCATTTCCAAAAATAGCGATCACCTCGATTATTTGAAAAGAAAATCTTTTTTGGTCTTTTTCTAAAAGTGTGGTTGGACCCGTTTAAGCGTTGCCTACGTATCCCACCTAATGGCGAGAATCAAACCTGCGTAGTTCGGTCAGATTAATTGACCAATTATTTTAACAAAAAATGTTCCACCTATTTTTTCAAATTTTCAATTTTCCGGATACCTATTTTCTATAACTCTTATTTTCCTCTCTCTTTTTTTTTCTTTTCTTTTTCAACAATTTTCTATCCTCGGGATTTCCGCCGGTCCGCATAACGATCAAGGACAATAAAAATGCAACACATAACATGCTCGGTCTTTTCCAATACCGGGTCACCTGTCCTAGACGGACCCAACCCCTATGTTGAGTCCCCTAAGTCAAATATGATGCAAATAATCGTCCTAGACCTATGTTCAAAATCTTACGGTTTCATAGAGTGCTAGACCGTGTACCCGAGCGGACAACTCGAATCGAGGAGGGGGCTACGTACCGGTGACCCGCGAAGTCAATCGGCTTTGTAACTTATCCGGCCTCTATTTTCTTAATTTAAGGTGACTTTAACAGAAAGGGGAGTCTCAACCAGTAAGCACATCCCCGGGGGAGAAGAGAGAAAGGTTTTCGGCACAATTTTATATACAATCCACATAATATCAAAGCGATAAAGCACATAGCATGTTGTTCAAATCATATAATGAAGTCAAACAATAACGCGAACGGCAGTTCTAAAGAGCTCGAGTTCTTAAACCCTGAAACCGAAGTTCGGGGTTGGTATTCCCCAGCAGAGTCTCTAGAGCTGTCACACCTCCCTTTTTACTACCCCAACTTAAAGCATATAAATACGCTCATAGGGTATACCCCGATGCTCAAATACCCGGAACGGATAAAATAACGTAAGGGAAGGAGTTTTTCCAATTGAAGGACAGTCGGTTCGGGATTTTATTAGAGATTAATCAGAGTCGCCACTTGGGAATGATAATGGTGTCCCAAGTCACCGGTTAATCCCGAATCCGAGGAATTTTGACTCTTAAAAATGTCTGCGAAACAAAGATCCGGATAAGGAACTCTGTTAACCCGGGAGAAGGTGTTAGGCATTCCCGGGTTCCGTGGTTTTAGCACGGTCGCTCAATTGTCGTTCCCGACTCTTGTTTGACTTAATTATAGATTTTAACAACATAATGTGCTTTTTACATAAATATTATTTTCAAGAATTTGCGACATCGCGGAAGCGCGCCTCGAGTCATACCGCAACCAGCACGCCTATGATTTTCGGAGTATTTCGGCTTTGCCGAGATTTGGATTTGAGTGGCACCAAGTGCACACTCGTTCAATGGAAAGTATATTAGGATCGTGTCCTAAAGTAACATCTATCAGCTTTTAAATCTTTTGGGAGAAGCTATGGAATTTGCTATTAGCTTTCCCGGGTCTATTTGTTTTATATCATTACTAAATGGGGGCCCCGGTGTTTGTTATTCGGGCGAGGCTCGTCCCAGTTTTCATTAAAGGATACTAGTATTTGGCTACGTTTTCTATATTCGTTTTTTCCTTAACCGCATCTTAACAATAAGTATTCCAGGCCCATGTAGTTTATTGTTATTGGGCCTGGGTCTTTTCATCTACTTATACAGATTCCAGATCCATCCAGATCCTTAAGGTCCGAGCTGTCTTAAGGCTTTTGCCTACTGCCTTCGCACTATTGTTCAGGCCCTCTTTGCATTAGGCCCAAACCAGTTAATAGTTATGACAATAAGTAAAACTAATGAAGAACTCATAGTAAAACAGCATTAAGAAATCAAATTACTCTTTATTCAACAGAAGAGGAAATTGCTGTACAATATATTTCCTGTTAATTCCAAACTAAGATAGCCAAGTACATATGAAAAAAAAACTGATTACTTCTATGTTCCGGGTGCTTCTTAAAAGACTGATATACTAAGGATGGAAAAAGGTTATTTAACAAGTGATTAACACCAGATGATTTAACTATATGGTTTGGACCGTCTGATTGCTTACTTAAAGTGGACCTAAACATCTAAATTGAGTGATCCAGTGATACTTATATACATGATTGTTCTATTGGATTCACTTTAGCTTATACTCATCCATTGTCCCATACTAATTGTAAATTACTTCATATTTCTATTACTACTCTTTCTAGGCAGATTCATGTATGCGATTAACTACTGATATTGATGTGAGTCAAGCCAATATAATGTTCACGAACCAACCTTAATCAAATCATCCCCTCGATTTTACTTGTTCTTTCCCTTTTAAACCAAACTAGTCGAGCTCTTTAATCTCTAGATCTGATTTACTATATGAGTTATTCAAAATTACTACTGTGGAGTTATTATCAATTCAAGACATGGTTGTTTAGTCTGTTTTATAATTATTACCTATTTAACTAAGTGATTTATGACTATGATTATACTACTACTATTCTACTACTATTATATTAGCTATTACATCTTTTGTTTCTGTTTTTTTTCCAGCTACTATCTACTACAACAAACAGATTACAATATTAAACTACAACTATAAAACAACAATGAACTTAAACTTGAATCTCCATTTTATTTCATCAAAGGCGCCAATACAGCATCGTTCATAAAGAAGTGTACCTGGATGAAACAGAGAAATCGATGAGTTCTAGGGAGATCAAGTAAGTTGTAACCATAGCAAGATCCAAACAGCTAATGCAACAGTGGAAGTGAATGCTAGATGAACAAAACAACACAGCAGCAACAAGCGAAGATCTCACAGCAAGGCAAATAGAAACCCAGACCCAATTCAAGCAAAGAAACCCAAAACTCAACAGCAATTGACAGGTTCTAGCTCGAAAGAAATTCCAGAAATCCTACTGTTAGATTGCTATTTTTATCTCTGAAATTTTGGTATTCAATAAAACCAGCTTAAGTGTATTTCAGAATTGCTAAATTCGAACCCCTCTTCAACCCTTTTTGGGGTGTATTTATAGCTAACTAAAGGCTGAAAACTTGGGGAGAAAGTTATGGGATTAATCACAACTTTCCCCCTCTAAAATTTGTGAAATGTTCACTTAAACCCCTCGTTCCGTTACCAGAAACCCTTCCAGCATGTGCTGGAAGGTTCCAAAGATTCCTTTTAAGGGGTTTTTACTAATGTAGCCCTAAGGGTTATAGATTTTTACAGATTTCCCATTTTAGGGAGACCATTATACCCTTAAATCTCTGTAAAATTGCAGAAATCAGGGGTACAAATGACTCCCTTACCCTCTTAAGTTTCACACTATTCACCCTTTTACCTATTTGACTCACAATTGTGTCCCTAAGGGCACTGCTGATTTACTAAGTCTACGTAGGTCAGATTTCAACTTCTTTTGGACTTTATTTAACTAATAGCCAGCCCTTGCATTGGTATTTAAGGGCTGGCCAGATCTAACATTAAAACTATTTCAATTCTAGACTCTTTTACTTAGTTCCAGTTAATTAAAACCAAATTATTTCAATTTTAAAGCTTATTGCAAGACTGGCCTACTTTATTAATGAAATTGAACTATTTAAATGTTAGCCAGTCTCAAGTTGAGACTTGGCTTGGGTATTAAACCCAATTACTGAACAGCTGGGCTCCAAAACCTTTACAGGTTTGGCCACTTTGATGTTCGGGGCTCTAAAGAGAGCTTGGGCCAGTCTGCATTTGCAGACTTAGCCATTTTGCACAACCGGCCCTTTTAAAGGTGGGCTGTGTGTTAGGGCCTTATAGAATAGGTCAACCTTTTGCAAGGTTGACCATTCTTAGGCCATTTATTAAACCTATAACCTATTTTTATGATTTTCAATTAATAACCTATTTAACCACTAGCCATCTTCATGGACCAAATGCTAGCAGCTATAACCAATTCACCTAAGCATAATAAGCATTAACAGTGTTCATACTTAACATAAAACTATTGCAAACTTAGCCATTTCAACATACAATTGCACACATAACCACATGAAGCCAACCATTGTTCATTAATCAATCAAAATTCAGAAGAGGGGTTTGATAATGTTGAATCTCAACTAATCAACTTACATATCTTAAATTCATGTAGCAACATGTCAATTAACATCAATTAGGCTTAGTCACAATCATTTCATGTTAGATGATATACTGAGAAACCCTAAAACACTTAGCATTCATGGACATAGACACACATAAGCATAAACTCTCACAAAATAGCTAACATGGTTCAACTGGACATGAACACAATGGACTTTAACAAGGTAATCATAACCATGTTAATCAGAAATCATTCTCAAGTACTGACCCTAAAATCATGCTAAGCAAATAGAACGGGTAAAGCTAAGCGGAACAGACTCATGCATGAGAATAACAAGCCAATCCTAATCCTGAGACTAATCATGAGAATAGACAGAGGACAAGAATCACTCAATCTAACAGAAGTTGTCTGATATCAACAAGAAATAGGGGCCTAATGCTAACAAATAACGAAGAAGACAACTACATGAGGAGAAACAGAAGTCATGCTGTTTAAGATCAGAAATCACAAATAAAAGGAAAAGCACAAGATAAAAGATAAGTCTTTTGACTTAGTAAAAATGAGCATGGTTTACAGCAGACAAAATCAATCAAAAGACGAACAGAAAAGGAACAATTAAAAACAAGAAAAGCAGTACGAACAGGATGAACCCTAATACTAGACATGTCTTCTTTCGAATCAGAGAAATAAAGCATAAAGATGAAATGAACATAAACCCTAAAACTAAACAGACGAAGCACAAAGAGATGAAGAAATAAACAAAAGACGACAAGTATAAAATAAAGGAAAGCATGAACAAGTGAAAACAAACAAAACAAAACCCTAAAATTATCATGCGAGAACAGATAAGACATGTAGCAGAGATTTCAGAAAGCCAACAGAGAAAGTAAAAGAAGATGAAGAAGAATCAGGGATATCAAGCACCTTAAGACAAGAGAACAACCTAATTCGCAGGACAAGCTAATAGAGTATAACAAAGAACAAATAAAATGCAATCAAAGAAGAAAAACAAGCAGCAAACAGGGCAACGAGGGAAACTTAGCTTGGCGGGGTCTGTCCCCCAAGCTTTCCTATTTCACTTTTCTTTTCTGGTTTCTTTCAGACTCTATTGTTCCTCTTCTTTGTTCCTTTTATCGCCCTTTTTTTTTGTCTGACTTTCTTTTTTTTTCTTTTCTGTTTTTTCGTTGTTTTGGCTTCAAGATGAGGCCTTTTGGGTTTTTGAGTTTGTGGGAGTGTTTGGGGGAGGTAAAAGAATGGGTCTTGGGAGGTTCAAGTTTTGGAGTCGCCGGAGTTAGGTTTCCGGCGACTTTATTTGGGATATTCGAAGAGCGGCGAGGAGATTCGAAGGAGGTGAGTGGTGGGGTTAGGTAGATCGGACCAAGGCGGTCCGATTGGCGTTGGTTTGAAGATGATGCTCGTTGTTTGGTGGTCACCGGCGAAGATTCCAGGTGATCGGAGTTCTGGAGAAGGGGGCTGTTTTAGGGTCTCTCTGGTGTTTGGTGAGTGAACATGAAGAAGAAGAAAGAAAAGTGAGAGGAGGGGGGTTGGGAATGGTCGGCGACCACCGTGGAGAGTGGTGGCCGCCATTGGCCGGCTAGGGTTTCTGAGATGAGGATGACGATGGAGAAGAAGAGAGGTAAGAGAGAAGGGCGGCTAGGGTTAGAGCTTTCTAGAGAATGGCCGTCCCTTCGGACAAAAGCCTTTTATAGGCGGGGGAGATAAGGTGATCTGGACCGTTCGTTTGTTGGAGATCAACGGCTATCAAAGACGTTACTAAAACGATGCCGTATCGTCATTTATGAGACCAAGAGTCTCTTCCGTTAGATCATCTGAATGGACGGTTGAGATCACTCTTATCTTAGTTAATTTTAAAACCAACTAGCTAATTATTTGGGCCGTTGGATTGAACTTAGATGAACGGCTAAGGTTGAGTCTCTTATCTCAATTAATTAAATACTCCGCCCATTCTCTCAATTGTTGGATCTATCCTGATGAACGGCCGAGATTACTATCTCTTTCATGGATCAGGCCTAAACTTTGGGGCTAAGGGACTGGGCCGGCCATTTGAATTCAAATTTGGCCTAGTCTTATTATACCCTCTATTTTTGTATTTTTTGATTTTAAAGATTTTTTTATTTTCTTTCATACTTTTTTTTTCTTTTATGGAAAATTATAAGACCTAATTTCCTACTTACTCTAATTATTTAGTATTTTTTATGTCAATTTTTCTACTATTTTTCCCTAATTTCCACTACTTAACACTATTTTTGCTAATGTTCTTCTCGAAAACCTAACTAATTAAACAAAGTAATTACCTAGCCTAATTTTTTTGATTTTTTCTAATTTTTACTTATGCAAATACACAAAGTGTAGCTAATTTCAGACAAAGCAAGTAATTGCACTCAAAAACATATTTATTTTAATTTTGGAATTATTTGTCCGGTGCAAAAATCACGTGCTCACAAACCCCCGACAAACTTGGTGGCAAAGCAAGTATATAGGCCACCTCCCCAACTTTCCTAAGCACCTCAAAAGGTCCAATGAACCTTGGGCTCAATATTCCTTTCTTTCCAAACCTCATAACACCCTTCATAGGCGAAACCTTCAGCAACACCTTCTCACCTACCGAATAAGACACATCTCGGACCTTCCGGTCCGCATAACTCTTCTGACGCGACTGAGTTGTGCGAAGTCTTTCCTGAATCACCTTTACCTTGTCTAAGGCATCTTGGACTAACTCTGTCCCTAACAACCTAGCCTCGACGGGCTCAAACCAACCGACTGGAGACCTACACCGCCTCCCATATAAAGCTTCATACGGTGCCATCTGAATGCTGGACTGATAGCTATTATTGTAAGCAAACTCCGCAAGAGGAAAATAATCAGACCATGAACCACCAAAATCAATGACACAAGCACGTAACATGTCCTCCAATATCTGAATAGTATGCTCAGACTGTCCATCCGTCTGTGGATGAAATGCTGTGCTCAGCTCTACCTGTGAACCCAACTCTCGCTGAAATATCCTCCAGAACCTAGAAGTGAACTGGGTACCTCTGTCTGATATAATAGAAATGGGAACTCCATGCAATCTCACTATCTCACGGATGAATATCTCTGCCAACCGCTCCGAGGAATAAGTAGTACATACTGGGATGAAGTGAGCTGACTTGGTCAACCTATCCACCACCACCCAAACTGAATCAAACTTCCTCGCTGTCCGAGGGAGTCTAATAACAAAGTCCATAGTAATCCTTTCCCACTTCCACTCAGGAATATCAATACGCTGAAATACACCACCAGGTCTCTGATGCTCATACTTAACCTGCAGACAATTTAGACACCGAGCCACATGGCTCACAATATCTTTCTTCATCTTTCTCCACCAGTAATGCTGCTTCAAATCCTGATACATCTTCGCGGCTCCTGGATGAATAGAATATCGCGAGCTGTGGGCTTCCTCCAATATCAAATCACGAAGGCCATCAACATTGGGCATACATATCCGGCCCTGCATCCGTAATACCCCATCACTATCAATAGTGACATCTATGGCATTATCATGTTGAACTCTGTCCTTAAGGACAAGTAAGTGTGGATCATCATACTGGCGCTCTCGAATACGATCATATAAAGAAGAACGAGCTACTACACAAGCCATCACCCGACTGGGCTCGAAAATATCCAGCCTCACCATCTGATTAGCTAACGCCTGAACATCAACTGCTAGGGGTCTCTCCCCAACTGGGATATAAGCCAAACTGCCCATACTAATAGCCTTCCGGCTCAATGCATCAGCCACTACATTGGCTTTTCCGGGATGATATAAGATAGTAATATCATAGTCTTTAAGCAATTCAAGCCATCTCCGCTGCCTCAAATTTAGATCTTTCTGCTTAAACAAATGCTGAAGGCTACGGTGGTCTGTATATACATCACAAGATACACCATATAAGTAATGCCTCCAAATCTTCAAGGCATGAACAATAGCAGCTAACTCCAAATCATGAACAGGGTAGTTCTTCTCGTGGGGCTTTAGCCGACGAGAAGCATATGCAATAACTCTACCCTCCTGCATCAACACACAACCGAGTCCAACTCTAGAAGCATCACAATACACCGTATATGACCCTGAGGCTGATGGGAACACAAGTACTGGAGCTGTGGTCAAAGCCTCCTTGAGCTTCTAGAAGCTGTCCTCACATTCATCAAACCACACAAATGGAGCATTCTTCTATGTCAGCTTAGTCAACGGTGAAGCTATAGATGAGAATCCTGAACGAACCGACGATAATAGCCTGCCAAGCCGAGAAAACTCCGAATCTCTGTAGCTGAGGAAGGTCTGGGCCAATTCTGCACTGCCTCGACCTTCTGTGGATCAACCCGAATACTATCACTGGACACTACATGTCCCAGAAAACCCACAGTATCAAGCCAGAACTCACACTTAGTGAATTTCGCATAGAGCTTCTCTTCTCTCAACCTCTGCAATACCACCCTCAAATGATGTGCATGCTCCTCCTGACTGCGTGAATATACCGGAATATCATCAATAAACACAATCACAAAAGAATCAAGGTACGGCCGAAATACACTATTCATCAAGTGCATGAATGCAGCTGGGGCATTAGTTAGCCCGAAAGACATCACCAAGAACTCGTAGTGCCCATATCGCGTCCTGAACGCTGTCTTCATAATATCTGAGTCCCTGATCTTCAACTGATGATAGCCCGATCGAAGATCAATCTTAGAAAATACACTAGCTCCCTGGAGCTGATCAAATAGGTCCTCGATACGAGGTAATGGGTACTTATTCTTCATTGTTACCTTGTTCAGCTGCCTGTAATCAATGCACATTCTCATTGTGCCATCTTTCTTCTTCACGAACAACACCGGTGCACCCCAAAGTGACACACTCGGACGAATGAAACCCTTATCTAAGAGTTCCTGAAGTTGTTCCTTCAATTATTTTAACTCTGCTGGTGCCATGCGATAGGGAGGAATAGAAATTGGTTGAGTGCCCGGCACCAAGTCAATACCAAAATCAATATCTCTGTCGGGTGGCATGCCCGGCATGTCTGCTGGAAATACATTCGGAAACTCCCTCACAATGGGGACCGAATCAAGACTGGGTATCTCAGCCTCAACATTTCTAATAAAGGCCAAATAAGATAAACAACCCATGCCAATCATTTGTTGGGCTTTTATATAAGAAATCACCCTGTCGGACACATAATCACTCAAGCCACGCCACTCGATCCTTGGATTACCTGGACCAGCTAGTGTGACTGTCTTGGCATGACAGTCCAGAATCGCATGGTAAGGAGATAGCCAATCCATGCCTAGGATTACATCAAAATCTACCATGCCCAGTAGTAATAGATCAACTCGGGTCTCCAGACCCCCAATAGTAATAATACAGGATCGATATACCTGATCCACAACAAGAGTATCCCCCACTGGGGTAGACACATGTACGGGCAAAGCAAGAATACCACGGGTCATACCCAAATGATGTGAAAAATAAGTAGAGACATAAGAATAGGTAGATTCGGGATCAAATAAGACAGAAGCATCCCTGTGGCAGACTGAGATAATACCTAAAATGATCGCATCTGAAGCACTAGCATCCTTCCTATCCGGAGAGCATAGAAACGAGCCTGTCCTCCAGCAGTACGATCCTCACCCCTACGGCGACCTTTGGATACCTGGCTACTAGCCCTAACCGACTGTGCTGGTGCTGAAGAAACAGGAGTAGAAAACGAGGGCTGATCCCTCTGCTGAGACTGCTTACGAAGCCACTGAGGACACTCTCTCCTGATATGGCCCAAATCACCGCACTCAAAACAACGGCCTGAAGATGGAAGAAGGGGCTGCTGAGGACCCCTCGCTACAGATGAACCCTGTCCTGAGGAAACAGGAGCAGAGCTTTGAGCCGGAAGAGCACTTAGTACAGGCTGACTCTACTGACGGCTCTGCTGACCCTGATAACCCTGATGGCCCTGCCGACCACGATCTGATGAAACCCCACTAGACTCTGCACGTCCAAACTGATGAGATCTGAAAGAACGACCTCTGCTATGCTGAGATTGGCCCCTAGACGGAGCACCACCGTAACTACCAGTACCACGAGGCCTCTTAGCCTCTCTCTCCTCCCGCTCTCTACGGTGATCTGTCTCAATATGACGGGCAGCATCAACCACCTCCTCAAAGGTAACTGTCGAAACTCTCTCCCCGGTCATCAATATGCGAATGGGATAAATAAGGCCATCAATAAATCTCTGAATCCTCTCTCTGTCTGTAGGAACCATCCACATGGCATGACGGGCCAACTGTGTGAATCTCATCTCATACTGATTAACCGTCATATCTCCCTGCTTCAACCACTCGAACTGACGTCGCAGCTCCTCTCTCTGAGACCGAGGCACGTACTTCTCCAAAAATACCGTGGAGAACTGCTGCCAAGCGAGGGGCACTGCCCCAGCGGGCCTACGCCTCTCGAAATCCTCCCACCACTGAAATGCTGCACCTGTGAACTGAAAAGTGGTGAATGAAACACCGCTGGACTCTAGAATACCCGCGGTGCGAAGCATGCGCTGACATCTGTCAAGAAAACCCTGGGCGTCCTCGCCCTCAGCACCACTGAATGTCGGAGGTTGTAGCCTCTCAAATCTCTCCAAACGACGCTGCTCATCGACGGGCAAAGCTGGAACCATATAAGCAGGAGCTGGTGCAACGGGCGCAACTGGCTGGACTGGCTCGGGTGTGTGAGCCACGGGGGTCTGATTCCCTCCCCCTGCCTGTGAAGAAGATACTGCAGCAGTAGCTGCAACTACCTGTGCCAAGCTTGTGCACACCTGATAAGATCTGAGCTAAGGTCTCCTGAAGACCCGGTATCACAATAGGCACTGCTGGTGCCTGAACCTGAGTTGTCGGAGCGTCTACCGCTGGAATCTGGTCCTGAGTCTGGTCAGCCGGTGGGTCAGCAGGTGCTGGTGCTGTTGCCCTACCTCTACCACGACCACGGCCTCTGGGTGCCAATGGTGGTCGTCGGCCACGTCCGTTAGCTCGTGTTCTCGCCATCTGCGAGAGAATAGAATATGGAAAATTTTAATTTCATGATAACACAGATCGCACGATATGAATCCAAGAAAATGAGGTTTTTCCTAAAGTTTCTGTAGCCCTCCGAGGATAGATACGGACGTCTACGTACCGATCCGCGAAAGCCTACTAAACCGGCTCATGACTCGCGAGTCCTAATAACCTAGGCTCTGATACCAACTTGTCACGACCCAAATCCGGTCGTGATGGCGCCCAACAATTAAGCTAGGCCAGCCAGACCAACTATTACTTATCACAACGACTATCAGTCCCAAATGGACATTCCAAGAAGAATATATGAGTCAAAGAACTCCAATAATAATAATAATGAACAAAAATACTGACACTCCCAAAGATCCGGAGTCACAAGTCTAGAGCCTCTAACAAAACCCAACATGAATAGAGGGTACTGTATAGAAATACACAAGTCTAAATACAAAATACAAAATAATAACTTGGAAAGGAGAGGAGAAGCTAGGTTCTGCGAACGTAGGCAGCTACCTCAGCAACTCGATATGACATTACAAACGCTGGAAATGCCTGTCTACTGCTCCTGAGTACCTAAGTCTGCACACAAAAGGTGCAGGGAGTAGGGGTGAGTACTAAGTACTCAGTGAGTAATAAATATATAAGAGTAGCTGAAAATAAGAAATCCACAGAATATCACATAATGAAGCTAAATTACAGTTCGATTCCTCCTATGAACTAGCATCAACAGTACAATACAGCTACCACAGAGTAATTCAACAAATAAAGATGCAATGCAAAACACATAACCGCTACGGCGTGTAGCCCGATCCATTTAACGTCGACGGCGCTCACTGGGGGTGTGTACAGACTCCGGAGGGGCTCCTACAGCCCAAGCGCAATGCTGCTGCGACGTGCAGCCCGATCCTCATATCAACCACTGCGGCGTGCAGCCCGATCCCACGCTCAGTCCACAATAAGTAATTAAGTCACAAAACAGTTCATTTTTCTTAATTCCAGTTTCCAATTCATAATTTATGAAAAATACTTTAACTTTATTAAATTTGCAAAAGCCGGTGACTTAGCATTCCAATAAGGTGATTTCAATTACCAGGACTGAGATCAGTGATTTAAGCAATTATAGCTATCACATAAATATTGTCCTCTAAGGATGCTACAGATCGACACAAGGCCCAAAACAAGGCTTACAGCCCACAAATATATCAAATGCAGTGTATTTCCAACACTAATAACATATTATTCATTTCCGGGATCTCAATCCCTAATCACAATCAATCCCGCACATGCCACGGTGTGCGAGCCACGCCCTACTAGCGTCACAATGTGCTAAGCCGGGGTTTCGAACCCTCAGGCTACCATATACACAAACTACTCACCTGTAGCCGGTCGTAGACTCGTCCGCGATGCCTTTTCCTTTGAATTTAGCTCCCTCGTGCGTAGAATCTAGTCAAATCACAATAATTATATCAAATACGGGTCAAAGAACGATAACCTATTTCAATTTACATGAAATTCGCATAAATACACTAAGTTGGTAAAACCCGACCCCGGGCCCACTGCTCGGAAAATTCCGAAATTAGTACCAATGCGACCCTCGTCTCGCCACGAGTCCGTGCATATAAAATTTATCAAAATCGGAGTTCAAATGGCCTCCCAAAACTCAAAATCCCGTTTTCACTATCTAGGCCACATTTCTTCAAGATTTCAACCCAATTTCATGAAGATTGATGTTAATTCTACCATAAAATGATATTTTTGAGTCAATAATCTTACCTCTGACGAATACCCGAAGATTTCTCAGTGATCTCCTCGAGTTTTCTTCACTCTAGGGCTCAAAATTGTGTTCTGGGGGTGTAAACCCGTAAGCCCTCTGTTCTGTGATATAAATTCACTGCCAGAACATTTTGTTCTACGCGTTCGCGTGAGCTCCCACGCATTCGCGATGAACAACTCCCTTTTACTCCACACGAACGCGATGACTCCCACGCGTTCGCGATGCTCGACCCGGACTTACCCTACGCGAATGCGAACTCCTCCACGCGTTTGCGTTGAACAAGATTCCCAGTCGCCCAAAATCCTTCTACGCGTTCGCGGCACCCCCTCACGCGAACGCGAAGCTTAACTCCCTCTGACCTACGTGAACGCGACCACCTTGTCGCGAACGCGATGCTTTAGCCCACCTGGCCTTCGCGAACGCGACCCATGTCACGCGAACGCGAAGGTCAAAATAACTGGGCAGAAACCTGCAGTTTTCTGCAGATTTTACCAAGTCCCATAAGCCCGGTTGATGGTCCGAAATCATCCCGAGACCCCCGGGACCCCAACGAAAACCACCAACGCACTCCAAAACATGATACGGTCTTGTTCCAATCACAAAAACACCATCCTAAACATCAAAATCACCATTTACACACGAATTCAAGCCTAAGTTTCTTCAAAACTTTCAAAACTAACATCCAATCCAAAACCCGATCAAACGATGTCCGAATGACCTGAAAATTTGCAGACATATCCAAAATCACATAACGAAGCTACAGAAATTGTCGGAATTCCATTTTGACCCCCGGATCAAAATATCACCTATCATCCGGTTTTCGCCAAAATTTAACCTTCGCCAATTCAAGCCTAAAACTACACCGGACCTCCGAATTCAATTCCGATTGCTCTCCTAAGTCATAAATGATCCCCCGAAACTAGTCGAATCATCGGAATCCGGTTCCGAGCACTCTAACTCAATAGTCAACTCTTGGTTGACTTCCCATATTCAAGCTTCCTTCAAACATGCTATTTGTTTCATTTTCAATCCAAATCACTCCTAACTCACCCGATAAACTCTAATACTGATATAAAAGCATAAGATATGTAATTTCAAGGTAACGGGGTGGTAATTCCCGTAACGACGGGCTGGGTCGTTACACAAGTACCATCAAAACAGTATAACAACTAGCAGATGTAGCTAAATGCAATGCAATGCATGACATGACCGCTACGGCGCGTAGCCCGATCCAATTTGGGTACCCGTGCTCACTGTGGGGGTTCAGACTGCGGAGGGGCTCCTACAGCCCAAGCATAATATTACTGCGGCGTGCAGTCCGATCCAACATATATACCGCTACGGCGCGTAGCCCGATCCTCTACCAGTCAGCTAATATGCGAATACAGCCTCGCATGCTCAACAGTAGTTTTGAAAACTCTTTTATCATTTTTCAGTTGGAAAACAGTAATATCAAGTTCCAGAGGTTGGAAATAGCATGATAACAGAAATAGTTACGGACTGGTAGTAACTAACATGTCAATATGATAAGACAAAAATAACGATCCTCGCGGGATCCAATAACTGGCTCACGGCCCACAAGTATACTCAACCGTCCAAGAAGGAGGTTCAACGGCTCAAGAGTAGCCAATATCACAATATAGTATGCAACTATCCGAGAAGGAGGTTCGACGGCTCAGGAATAGCTTAATATCATAACACAGTATCGACAAGTCGGACTAAGCCATAGTCCCCAATCACAATCGACCCCACACTCACACGAGAGTACGTGTCTCGCCACTATACAACATCACAAAGTGGTATACCGGAGTTTCGAACCGGCTGGTCATCACCCACATCTATTACTCACCTCAATATCGCGCGACGACTACTCTAAAATGCCCTTGCCACGAGAATCAAGCTTCGCACGTGTAGAATCTGATCAAATACAGTAGATATACAACAAATTAGGCCAATTGGACGACACCCAATCAATACAATTCGATTTACACCAAAAATGGCAAAGTTGCCAAAACCCGACTTTCGGTACGCTTGTCGAAAAATTACAAAAGTCACATATTCGGAATCCTCATCTCGATACGAGTCTAGGCATATAAAATTTACCAAAATTGGACTCAATTTGCCCACTCAAATCAGTGTTTTTCTTCAATATAGGCCTAGGGCTCAAACCCACCTTTAATCTTACATTTACAGAAAATTAACCAAGGATTTCATGTTAAAATGATGTAATTAAGCCACAAAACTTACCTCCGACGAAACCACGATGATTTCCCAGCAATCTCCCATCAATACCTTCTCTTGGAACTCAAAAATGGAGGTTTTGGGTATGGGGTTCGCGACTGGACTGTTCTGTTATATTAATTCACTGACTGCTAGGCAACCCTCTGCGATCGCAGCCCCAGGCTCGCGATCGCGATGAACAAATTCGCCAGGCTCCAAAATTACTCTACGCGATCGCGACATACCCTACGTGATCGCACTGCTTTATGCCTCCACACTACGCGATCGCGTGAATCCACCCGCGATCGCACTCCTTTAAATCCCAGACCTACACGACCGCACACTATATATCGCGATCGCGATGCACAACCAGTCGACCTTACGCGATCGCATCACTCTTCCCGCGATCGCGAAGAACAAATTTTCCGGCATCACTCCAATACACTACGCGATCGCAGTCTCAACCTTGCGATCGCAGAGCTTCCCAGCTTTACCCTATGCGATCGCAGGCATACCTTCGTGATCGCGAAGCACAAAAATCCTCTGCACTAATTGCAGTAGAAACAACAGTGCATTTGGCACAAAATGGTCCGTTTGGACCCCCAAATTCATCCCGAGGCCCCCAGAACCCCAACGGAAACCACCAACATGCTCCAAAACACGATACGAACTTGTTCCAATCATAAAAACACCATCTTAAACATCAAAATGACCAATTACACACGGATTCAAGCCTAAATTCCTTAAAACTTTCCGAATTACACATTCAATCACAAACCCGACCAAACGACATCCGAATGACCTGAAATTTTTGCGGACATATACAGAATCACCTAACGGAGCTACTGCAACTGTCAGAATTCCATTCCGACTCCCGGATCAAAATCTCACCTACCGTTCGGATTTCGCCAAAATTCAACCTTAGCCAATTCAAGCTTATTTCTACATCGGGCCTCCAAATTCAATTCCGATTGCTCCCCTAAGTCAAAAATCACCTCCCGGAACTAACCGAATCATCAGAATCCGAGTCCGAGCCCTCTAACTAAATAGTCAACTCCAGGTTGACTTTCCTTATTCAAGTTTCCTTGAAAAAGGCTATATGCCTCATTTTCAATCCAATTCACTCCTAACTCACCCGATAGACTCTAACACTGATATAAAAGCATAAAACATGAAATTACAACATAACGGGGTGGTAATTCCCATGACGACAGGCCGGGTCGTCACATTGAACCCGCGAGCCCTCTGTTCTGTGATTTAATTCACTGCCAGAACATTTTTTTCTACGCGTTCGCGTGAGCCCTTACGCGTTCGCGATGCTCAGCCTCCAGTTACTCTTCGCGAACGCGACGCCAACCACGTGTTCGTGATGTTCAAACTCCCAGCCGCCCATATTTTCCTTCTACGCGTTCGCGATCCCCCTCTCGCGAACGCGATGCACACTCTCACGTACCTACGCGAACGCGAACCCATGAACGCGATCGCGAAACACTCCTAGCCTACGCGAACGCGTGTCACGACCCGAATTTTTCCCCCAATATCGGGATCGTGATGGTGCCTACTCGTGGTAGCTAGGCAAGCCACTGTATTCATACTATCCTATTTTTAACACAATTTTAATTAAATAAATGCGGAATACTTTATCGAAATGGAAATAACTAATTACAAAGTGAAAATCATACTGAAATCCTCTACCCAAGACGTGGAGTCACCAACTCACAAACTACTATGGAATACTACACATAAAAGTCCGAAAGAAATATAACACAATTCTGTTTGTCTCGGAACAAAGAGACTCCAGCTAATAACATAAATAAAGAGAGAGACGCCGGGCCTGCGGACGTCTGCAAGCTACCTCGGTCTCAAAGTTCAACTCCTACGCAAAAGATTTACTGCTGCTGCTCCTGATCGTAACCTGGACCTGTCCAAAAACGCACAGAAGTGTAGTATCAGCACAACCGACCCCATGTCTTGGTAAGTGCCTGGCCTATCCCGGCGAAGTAGTGATAATGCTAGGACCAGACACCCACATAAACCTGTGCAATTCAATATATATATGTGTACCACAAAATAACAAGAAATAATCAAGTATTAACACAATAAGGAATATCTTAAAGAATTCAACAATTAACCACGGTTAATAATTTCACAAGGAAAAACAAAGTATAATGTAAACACAAGTAATATCAATTCAAGAAATAGCAAGAAGTTGCACGGCATCACCCTTCGTGCTTTTACTCTCATCCTCACCAAATAAATAAATAAAGTACACGGCATCACCCTTCGTGCTTTTACTCTCATCCTCACATTCATAGTAAAGCATGATCCTTCGTACATGATTCAATAACAGGGCACGGCATGATCCTTCGTGCATAATCAATAAATAAACATGGCACGGCATTAACCTTCGTGCATAAATAAATAAACATGGCACGACATCACCGTTCGTGCATTATCACTCTTCCTCACCCAAATAACAATCAGAGTTAAGGGCAGAGAAAGAAACAGTAATTCATAAACCGTCCCATCAAGGGCAATCAATAATTATCTTCACAACAAGTCCCAACAAGGGAGAACAATAACAATTCATCTGTAATATATCTCAAAATAATCATTTTCCAACGACTCACGGTCATACTAGATGCCGGTGTATGGATGCTCGTCACCATAGCCCTTACACCGCACTCGATCACATAACACATAACATATAATCCTATTCCCTCAAGCTAGGATAGAACAAACACTTACCTCGAATGCTTATGAACAATTCAATCCGTGGAAATGTCTTTTCTTTCAATTTGGCTCCAATCCAACCGTATCTATACACAATTGATTTAATATCATCAATTCTACTCAACAAACTAATTCTTAAGACCAAATACAACTTTTACAACATTCTGCCTGGAATAGTAAATTTCAACCTCGGGCCCACATGGTCGGAATTCGGGGTTAGGACCAAAATCCGGTTACCCATCCCCACACGAGTTCATGTATATAATTTGTTTCAAAATCGGACCTCAATTCGAGTTCCAATTCCCAAATTTATGAAAAAACATATTTTCTAACAAAACAAGAATTTTACCATGAAAATCATTGATTTTTAATGAAAAACATGTTTAATGATGTTAGGAATTGAAAGAATTAAGTAAAAAGTGACTTACAATCGTTTTGATGAAGAAGAAATCCTTGAAGAATCGCAAATGGGTGTTTTGGTTTTGTAAAAAGTGAAGAAATGACTGAAATTCGTGTTTTTCAGGTCTCTGTGTTCGCATTTGCGAACATGGGTTCGCAATTGCGAACCCCGACCAATTTATGGAGTTTGAAAAATAAGCTAAGGCTAGGAAGTTCGCATTTGCGAACATTTGTTCGCATTTGCGATCACTGGCAGACAAAGGGCTGTTCGCATTTGCGAACTAATGTTCGCATTTGCGAACACATGCTGTATAAGGCGGTGTTCGCATTTGCGAACAATGGTTCGCATTTGCGAACCAAGGCAGTATGGGGAATGTTCGCATTTGCGAACTTTTGTTCGCATTTGCAAACATAAGCAGGCACTGGGGACCATCGCAAATGCGAACAATTGTTCGCATTTGCGAACAAGGCTGGGCCAAAGGGGGCTTCGCATTTGCGATGAAGGTTCGCATTTGCGAGCCTTGCCTTACACTGTCCCCTTCGCAATTGCGAGAAATTCTTCGCAATTGCGAAGCCAACAACTGGGTGAAAAACCAGCAGTTCAAAAATTCAGAATTTCATCCAACGGCCTATCAAATCTTTACCAGAGCCCCCCGGGCTCCGAACCAAACATGTACATAACCTTAAAAACACATTATGAACTTGTTCGTGCGATCACATCGCCAATATCACTTCGTTTTAATCAAATCAAGCCTCAAATGCATGATTTTCATACATTTAGTTTTCAAAACTTTCAAACTTGGGACTCAAGGTCCAAAACATCTCAAACGACATCCAAATGTCACCAAACTTTACAGAAATCACATATATAATATTTAAGACTTGTACCGGGCGTCGGAACCAAAATACGAGCCCGATACCAAGGTCAATTAATTTATTTCCTTTAATAATTACATCAAAAACAATTTCACATAAAAATTCATAACTTGGGCTCTAGGCCTCGGAATTCGACTCCGGACGCACGTCCAAGTCCCATATTTTCCTACGGACCTCTCGGGACCATCCAATCTCGGGTCCGGATCCGTTTACCAAAAATGTTGACCGAACTCAACCATATCAATATTAAATCATTTTTATCCAAATTTCTCATAGAATTCATATTTTCTATCACAAAATCTTTCCGGCTATATGCTCGGATCGTGCACGTAAATCGAGGCAACATAGAATGAGGTTTTCAAGGCCTCGGAAGCTCGAAATGATTAATTAAATAAGTGATGACCCTTTGGGTCGTCACAATCTCCACCTCTAAAACAACCGTTCGTCCTCGAACGGACAAAAGAAAGAAGTACCTGAGTCAGGAAACAAGTGTGGGTAGCGGCTCCGCATATCGGACTCGGACTCCCAGGTCGATGCCTCAGGAGGCTGACCTCTCCACTGAACACGCACAGAAGGATAACTCTTTGACCTCAACTGTCGAACCTGCCGGTCTAGAATACCCACCGGCTCCTCCTCGTAAGATAGATCATTGTCTAATTGGACAGTACTGAAGTTTAACACATGTGTGGGATCGCCGTGGTATCTCCGAAGCATAGATACGTGAAAAACTTGATGCACGGCTGATAAGCTAGGCGGCAAAGCTAATCCGTAAGCCACCCCTCCCACTCTGTCTAAAATCTCAAATGGACCAATATACCTAGGGCTGAGCTTGCTCTTCTTTCCGAACCTCATCACGCCCTTCATAGGCGACACTCGGAGCAATACTCGTTCACCAACCATGAAATCTACATCTCGAACCTTACGATCCGCATAAGTCTTCTCCCTGGACTAATCTGAACGCAATCTCTCCTGAATAGTCTTGACCTTATCCAAGGCCACCTGAACTAAGTCTGTACCCAACAACCGAGCCTCTCCCGGTTCAAACCATCCGACTGGTGATCGACATCGCCTGCCATACAACGCCTCATACGGAGCCATCTGGATGCTAGACTGGTAACTGTTATTGTAGGCGTACTCTGCTAATGGTAGAAACTGGTCCCACGAGCCTCCGAAATCAATAACACAGGCTCGAAGCATGTCCTCTAGAATCTGAATAGTCCTCTCGGACTGGCCATCCGTCCGAGGATGAAATGTTGTACTCAACTGAACCTGGGTGCCTAACTCCTGCTGGACCGCTCTCCAGAACCGCGAGGTAAACTGCGTTCCCCGATCAGAGATAATAGATACTGGCACCCCACGGAGACGAACAATCTCCCTAATGTAAACCTCCGCTAACCTCTCCGACGAGTAGGAGACAGATACTGGAATAAAGTGTGCTGATTTGGTCAGCCAATCAACAATGACCCAAATAGCATCAAATTTCCTCCGAGTCAAAGGAAGTCCAGTAACGAAGTCCATAGTGATCCGCTCCCATTTCCACTCGGGAATTTCAATCCTCTGGAACACACCACCAGGTCTCTGGTGCTCATATTTCACCTGCTGACAATTTAGACACCGAGCGACATACGCAACGATATCTTTCTTCATTCTGCGCCACCAATAGTGTTGCCGTAAGTCCTGGTACATCTTCGCGGTGCCTGTGAATAGAATACCGCGAACTGTGGGCCCTCGCTAAGATCAACTCTCGAATCCCCTCAACATTGGGCACACAAACTCGACCCTGCAATCTCAATACTCTGTCATTATCTAGATTACCTGTGTGGCACCTCCCCGCTGTTCTGTATCTCTCAACTCACGCAAATGAGGATCATCAAATTGCCTCTCACGGATACGCTCTAATAAAGAAGAATGAGCGACCGTGCAGGCTAACACCCTGCTAGGCTCAGAAATGTCTAATCTCACGAACCGGTTGGCTAAGGCCTGGACATCTAGAGCTAATGGTCTCTGATTGACCGGAATATATGCAAGACTACCCATGTTGGCATACTTTCTACTCAATGCATCGGCCACCACATTGGCCTTACCTGGGTGATATAATATAGTAACATCATAGTCTTTTAGCAACTCTAACTATCTCTGCTGGCGTAGATTCAACTCCTTTTGCTTGAACAAGTACTGTAGGCTTTTATGATCGGTGTACACCTCACATGTCACACCATATAGATAATGCCTCTAGATCTTTAAGGCATGAACCACTGCTGCTAACTCAAGATCATGAACTGGATAATTCTTCTCATGTATTTTTAACTGCCTTGAAGCATAAGCAATAACCTTACCATCCTGCATCGACACCGGTCCAAGCCCTGTACGAGATGTGTCACAGTAAACTGTATAAGGCCCTGCACCCGTAGGTAGTATCAACACTGGTGCTGTAGTCAAGGATGTCTTGAGCTTCTGAAAGCTCGCCTCACACTCCCTTGACCACTGGAACTGGGCACCCTTCTGGGTCAACTTGGTCATCGGGGCTGCAATAGAAGAAAACCCCTCTACAAAACGACGGTAGTAACCTGTTAATCCCAAGAAACTCCGGATCTCAGTCACTGAAGCCGGTCGAGGCCAATTCTGGACTGCCTCAATCTTCTTTGGGTCTACCTGAATACCTTCCACTGATACAATGTGACCCAGAAATGCTACCGAACTCAGCCAGAACTCACATTTAGAAAATTTGGCATATAGCTGGTTATCTTTCAGAGTCTGAAGAACCACTTTGAGGTGCTGCTCGTGCTCTTCCTGGCTGCGGGAGTACACCGGGATGTCATCTATGAAGACTATCACGAACGGATCTAAGTAAGGCCTGAATACCCGATTCATCAACTCCATGAATGCTGCTGGGGCATTGGTCAACCCGAAGGACATGACCAAGAACTCATAATGTCCATATCTAGAGCGAAAGGTTGTCTTAGGAATGTCAGCCGCCCTAATCTTCAGTTGATGGTAGCCTGACCTCAAGTCTATCTTAGAGAATACCCTCGCTCCCTGGAGCTGGTCAAACAAATCATCAATCCTCGGCGGTGGATATTTATTTTTGATAGTCACCTTGTTTAACTGCCGGTAATCAATACACATCCGCATCGAGCCATCCTTCTTCTTTACAAATAATACAGGTGCTCCCCGGGGGAAACACTGGGCCTGATAAAGCCCTTCTCAAGAAGGTCTTGCAACTGATCTTTCAACTCTTTTAACTCCGGCGGGGCCATACGATAGGGTGGAATAGAGATGGGCTGAGTGCCCGGTGCCAGATCAATACAGAAATCAATATCCCTGTCGGGTGGCATGCCCGGCAGGTCTGAAGGAAAAACCTCCGGAAACTCCCGTGCAATAAGGACCGACTCAATGGAAGGAACTTCTGCGCTGGAATCACGAACATAAGCCAAATAAGCTAGACACCCCTTCTCGACCATGCGTCGAGCTTTAACATAAGAAATAACAGTGCGAACGGAGTGGCTTGAGGTACCTTTCCACTCTAGTCGGGGTGATTCGGGCAAGGCTAAGGTCACCGTCTTAGCATGGCAATCAAGAATAGCATGGTATGGGGACAACCAGTCCATTCCCAATATGACATCAAAATCTACCATATCCAAAAGCAACAGATCAACACGGGTCTCAAGACTCCCAAATATAACTACGCACGAACGATGCACCCGATCGACTACAATGGAGTCACCCACTGGTGTAGCCACATAAACTGGAATATCCAGAGCATAGCTGGGCACGGCCAAATACGGTGCGAAGTAGGAAGACACATAGGAATATGTAGATCCGGGGTCAAATAATATTGAAGCACCTCCGCCACACACAAGAATAGTACCTGTAATCACGGCATCTGATGCCTCTGCCTCTGGCCTGGCTGGTAAAGCATAGAATCGGGGATCTGCACCTCCCCTCTGAGCTGCGTCTCTAGGACGACCATCAACTGGCTGACCTCTACCTCTCGCCGGACGGTCTCCACCTCTACGGTCTCGACCTCCACCTCTATAATCTCTACCCCCGCCTCCGGCTGGCTGGGCAGGCTGAGGTCAGCTGGGGCCTGAATCATAGGACGAGGACCTCGCTGCTGAGAGTTGCCCGCTGCTAGAGGGCAATTTCTGATAAAATGACCTGGGTCACCACAACCGTAGCAACTCTTAGACTGATAGGGCTGCTGGCCCTGACGACCCGAATGGCCTCCACGAACACTCTGAAGAGGCTGAGCATTAATAGGAGACTGGTCTGAATAATGCCCCCGAAAACCACGATCACCTGATCCACCCTGTGAAGCCCGAAGGGCGGAATGAAAAGGCCTGGAGGACTGGCCTCTATCAAAGGATTCTCTGCTACCAGAGGAAGAACCACCAAACCTGCCTGAATGACGAGGCCTCTTATCCTGAAGAATAACCGCCTCCCCTAGCAAGAGCCATCTCAACTCTGCGTGCTGCATTGGCTGCCTCCTGAAATGATATGTCACTCCCCACGCCCATAGCCATCTGGAGTCTAATCGGCTGATTACGCCCATCTATAAATCTGCGGACCCTCTCCCGCTCCGTGGGAAGTATCACCACTGCATGACGAGCCAAGTCGATAAATCTCGTCTCATGCTGTGTAACTGTCATAGTGCCCTGATGGAGGCGCTCAAACTGCCTCCGAAGTACATCCCGTTGAGTAGCAGGGAGAAACTTCTCCATAAATAGCTCCGCAAACTGATCCCATGATAAAGCCGGGGACCCTGCTGGTCGAGTCAAGCAATAATCTCTCCACCAAGTCTTGGCGGATCCTGCAAGCCTGAATGTACAGAAGTCAACTCCGTTTGTCTCCACGATCCCCATAGTCTTGAGAATCTCATGGCAACCGAATAAGAAGTCCCGAGGATCCTCTGATGTGGCACCGCTGAATGTAGTGGTAAACAGCTTGGAGAACCGATCAAGTCTCCAAAAAGAATCAGAAGTCATAACCGCTCCATCTCCGGCATGAGCCGTGGTACCTGACTGAGTGGCCACAGCTGGCTGAACCACTGGTGCCTGAGGCTGAGGAGCTACTGGCTCCGGAGTACGAGCAATAGGAGTCTGGGCCCCTCTTCCAGCCTGAGAAGCGGCTGGTGCAACTGATAATAAGCCCGCTCTGGCAATACTGTCCATAAATCCTGCTATTCTGACCAAAGCATCCCGAAGATCCGGGGTAAATAAAGCCTCTCCCGGGACCTGAGTTGGGCCCACTGGAGCTGCCGGAACCGGAACCTCCTCGTCAATCTCAATATGAGGCTCCACCTCGGAGTAGCTACCGGGGCTGAGCTCTACCCCTACCACGGCCTCGATACGGCCTTGGCCCCCGCCCCTCACGGGAGCTGCCTGGGGCTCGGGCTGTTGGTCAGCGGACGAAGAAGCGCGTGTCCTTACCATCTGCGAAAGGACAGAATAGAAATCCAATCAGTAATTGAGGAACAAGTCGCACGACAAGAAAGAACAAATGAGAGACTCTTTCCTAACTCAATAGACTCTGGAGGACAAGTACAAACGTCTTCGTACCTACCTCTCAAACTCTACTAAGCTTGTTCGTGAGTGGTGAGACCAATGTAACCTAGAGCTTTGATACCAACTTGTCACGACCCGAATTTTTCCCCCAATATCGGGATCGTGATGGCGCCTACTCGTGGTAGCTAGGCAAGCCACCGTATTCATACTATCCTGTTTTTAACACAATTTTAATTAAATAAATGCGGAATACTTTATCGAAATGGAAATAACTAATTACAAAGTGAAAATCATACTGAAATCCTCTACCCAAGACGTGGAGTCACCAACTCACAAACTACTATGGAATACTACACATAAAAGTCCGAAAGAAATATAACACAATTCTGTTTGTCTCGGAACAAAGAGACTCCAGCTAATAACATAAATAAAGAGAGAGACGTCGGGCCTGCGGACGTCTGCAAGCTACCTCGGTCTCAAATATGAGCAACTCCCACGCAATCTATTTACTGCTGCTGCTGCTCCTGATCGTAACCTGGACCTGTGCAAAAACGCACAGAAGTGTAGCATCAGCACAACCGACCCCATGTGCTGGTAAGTGCCTGGCCTATCCCGGCGAAGTAGTGACAAGCCTAGGACCGGACACTCACATAAACCTGTGCAATTCAATATATATATGTGTACCACAAAATAACAAGAAATAATCAAGTATTAACATAATAAGAAATATCTCAAAGAATTCAACAATTAACAACATTAAATAAATTCACAAGGAAAAGCAAAGTATAATGTAAACACAAGTAATATCAATTCAAGAAATAGCAAGCGGTTGCACGGCATCACCCTTCGTGCTTTTACTCTCATCCTCACCAAATAAACAAATAAAGTACACGGCATCACCCTTCGTGCTTTTACTCTCATCCTCACATCCATAGTACGGCATGATCCTTCGTACATGGTTCAATAACAGGGCACGGCATTATCCTTCGTGCATAATCAATAAATAAACATGGCACGGCATTAACCTTCGTGCATAAATAAATAAACATGGCACGGCATCACCCTTCGTGCATTATCACTCTTCCTCACCCAAATAACAATCACAGTTAAGGGCAAAGAAAGAAACAATAATTCATAAACCGTCCCATCAAGGGCAATCAATAATTATCTTCACAACAAGTCCCAACAAGGGAGAACAATAACAATTCATCTGTAATATATCTCAAAATAATCATTTTCCAACGACTCACGGTCATACTAGACGCCAGTGTATGGATGCTCGCCACCACAGCCCATACACCGCACTCGATCACATAACACATAACACATAATCCTATTCCCTCGAGCTAGGATAGAACAAACACTTACCTCGAATGCTTATGAACAATTCAATCCGTGGAAATGTCTTTTCTTTCAATTTGGCTCCAATCCAACCGTATCTATACACAATTGATTTAATATCATCAATTCTACTCAACAAACTAATTCTTAAGACCAAATACAACTTTTACAACATTCCGCCGGAATAGTAAATTTCAACCCCGGGCCCACATGGTCGGAATTCGGGGTTAGGACCAAAATCCGGTTACCCATCCCCCCACGAGTTCATGTATATAATTTGTTTCAAAATCGGACCTCAATTCGAGGTCCAATTCCCCAATTTATGAAAAAACCTATTTTCTAACAAAACAAGAATTTTACCATGAAAATCATTGATTTTTAATGAAAAACATGTTTAATGATGTTAGGAATTGAAAGAATTAAGTAAAAAGTGACTTACAATCGTTTTGATGAAGAAGAAATCCTTGAAGAATCGCAAATGGGTGTTTTGGTTTTGTAAAAAGTGAAGAAATGACTGAAATTCGTGTTTTTCAGGTCTCCGTGTTCGCATTTGCGAACATGGGTTCGCAATTGCGAACCCCGACCAATTTCTGGAGTTTGAAAAATAAGCTAAGGCTGGGAAGTGCGCATTTGCGAACATTTTGCGAACGCTGGCAGACAAAGGGATGTTCGCATTTGCGAACTAATGTTCGCATTTGCGAACACATGCTGTATAAGGCGGTGTTCGCATTTGCGAACAATGGTTCGCATTTGCGAACCAAGGCAGTATGGGGGAATGTTCGCATTTGCGAACATAAGCAGGCACTGGGGACCTTCGCAAATGCAAACAATTGTTCGCATTTGCAAACAAGGCTGGGCCAAAGGGGGCTTCGCATTTGCGATGAAGGTTCGCATTTGCGAGCCTTGCCTTACACTGTCCTCTTCGCAATTGCGAAGCCAACAGCTGGGTGAAAAACCAGCAGTTCAAAAATTCAGAATTTCATCCAACGGCCTATCAAATCTTTACCCGAGCCCCCGGGCTCCAAACCAAACATGTACATAACCTCAAAAACACATTATGAACTTGTTCGTGCGATCACATCGCCAATATCACTTCGTTTTAATCAAATCAAGCCTCAAATGCATGATTTTCATACATTTAGTTTTCCAAAACTTTCAAACTTTGGACTCAAGGTCCAAAACATCTCAAACGACATCCAAATGTCACCAAACTTTACAGAAATCACATATATAATATTTAAGACTTGTACCGAGCGTCGGAACCAAAATACGAGCCCGATACCAAGGTCAATTAATTTATTTCCTTTAATAGTTACATCAAAAACAATTTCACATAAAAATTCATAACTTGGGCTCTAGGCCTCAGGAATTCGACTCCGGACGCACGTCCAAGTCCCATATTTTCCTACGGACCTCTCGGGACCATCCAATCTCGGGTCCGGATCCGTTTACCAAAAATGTTGACCGAAGTCAACAATATCAATATTAATATCATTTTTATCCAAATTTCTCATAGAATTCATATTTTCTATCACAAAATCTTTCCGGCTACATGCTCGGATCGTGCACGTAAATCGAGGCAACATAGAATGAGGTTTTCAAGGCCTCAGGAAGCTCCAAATGATTAATTAAATAAGTGATGACCCTTTGGGTCGTCACAACGCGACACCCCTGATCATGAATGCGATGCTCTGATCTGCCTGGCCTTCGCGAACGCGGCCCATGCCATGCGAACGCGAAGGCTTAAATGCCTGGGCAGTAACCTGCAATTTTCTGCAGATTTTGCCAAGTTCAAAATGCCCGGTTGATGGTCCGAAATCATCCCGAGGCCCTCGGGACCCCAACGAAAACCAACAACATACTCCAAAACATGATACGGACTTGTTCCAATCACAAAAACAACATCCTAAACATCAAAAATCACCATTTACACACGAATTCAAGCCTAACTTTCTTCAAAACTTTCGAAACTAACATTCAATCCAAAACCCGATCAAACGATGTCTGAATGACCTAAAAATTTGCAGACATATCCAAAATCACATAACGGAGCTGTAAAAATTGTCGGAATTCCATTCCGACCCCCTGATCAAAATCTCACCTACCATCCAATTTCCGCAAAATTCAACCTTCGCCAATTCAAGCCTAAAACTACACCGGACCTCCGAATTCAATTCCGATTGCTCTCCTAAGTCATAAATGATCCCCCAAAACTAGTCGAATCATCGGAATCCAGTTCCGAGCACTCTAACTCAATAGTCAACTCTAGGTTGACTTCCCATATTCAAGCTTCCTTAAATTATGCCATTTGCTTCATTTTCAACCCGAATCACTCCTAACTCACCCGATATATTCTAATACTAATATAAAAGCATAAGATATGTAAATGCAAGGTAACGGGGTGGTAATTCCCGTAATGACGGGCCGGGTCATTACATATAATATACAGGAGTACAAGATAACACATACTAGACTACCAATAACTTATACTGGATGACATAAATCAGAATGAATGAACAGTTATTCATCTATAACATACAGGAAAACAAAAATTCATACTAGTATACCTAATGAAAAGCAAGATTAAATAAAATACAAGAAACAACTACTTACATTGACAATGTCGCTAACATTAACTTTTGATGAAGATTGTAGCAGATATGATTGATTGACCTTGAAAAGCATAAATTTCTATTCATTAAATAGAAATATAAATAGTTAGACAAAAACAAAATATATGACCACAAGTATAAATTAAAAATTCATATACGATTAACTTATAGTTGTTTCTTAAAGAAATCGTCACAAAGTGTCTCATATTTTGGACATCCAATGCTTGAGTAAGACAACATTCTTATTTGCCCTTGATCCTCACATAATGAAAATTGACGGAAATCATTGAATACTTCCATCATCCATACATTAAATAAGAAGGGGAATCCAAGTGAAGTATAAGATGCGATCCTACCTATTGGTTTCTCCTTCACAGATTCAGTTTTTAGAAGATGAGACAAATTGTCTTAAGTTCTTGAAAACAGTAACTTCCCCATGGAAAAGAAGAACAAAGAGCTGGATCATCTATGATTTTCATGTTACGTTCACTTATATTTCTTTTCATGTCTTTACCTAAAAGAACAACTTCTAATATATATATCTCAGCAAGTTATACAGCATCTTCATCACATACTTCGACATCATTAGATATATCATCAGCTGCTCCATCACGTACTCGAGAATGCTTAGTGATAAATTTATGCAAATGCTCTACCTTCAAACCTTTTGGCACATCAGAAAAATACAGTTTCTTCAAACGGTTATCTCTATCATCAACAAAACTATAATCTGATGCCTCAATTTTCAATCTAGTTATAGAATGAAAATCTTCTTCCGTAAAAGATACATCGTTAGCAAAAACTCTAAACACCATTTTACGGTTATCCTTATAAAAAACTTGAGAAAGCAACATACAATGAGTCAACTTCCCAGAGTGACCCACATCATTCAACTCTAAAAGTTTACCAAAAATACCATTCTTCAACCTTTCCATTTGAGTTCCACCCAAAAAATCTGAAATTGTTTTCTTAAATTTCCTATCCCCTTTCCAATAACAATCAGCAGGAAACCACTTGTTAAGATCATAAAATCGATCTCCCTCCTAAAATTAAAATAAAAAGCAAATGAGCAACATTTCATATAACAAGTGTGTAATGCAACATTTCATGTAACAACTTCTCCAGTAGAAAATACATACCTTCAATATCAAACTTGATGATGCCATTTCTATAAAATCATAAAAAAAAATAAAAAAACAAATTACAAATCAAATAATAAACAAAATAACAATTCCAGATTATATATAACAAATAAAATCAACTTTTCTAATTTAATACACACATGTGATGTGATGTATATTATACTGGATTAAAACAAAGTTCAATTATATGCAAGCACAATCTCAAAAGCTCCAAGTATAATATAATGGAAAAAGATTAAAAATATGTGACTAGCTATATATTATACTCAATAACTCCAATATAATATACTGGATAAAAAGGTTACACACATGTTATGTCCAGTACATTATACTGGAATGAAATAAAAAAAAAATATATATATATATATATATACCTGGATTGAAACAAAATAAATCATATAGTCTATATTATACTATATTAATACAAAATAAACTCATCCAGTATAATAAAAAAAATATACATATTTGATATCCCGTGTATTATACTGGATAAAAAGATTAAACAAATGTGATATCTTGTATATTATATTATACTGCATTTAAACAAGGCTCAACTATATGCTAGCCTAAAGTCAACTCCTCCAGTACAATATACTGGACAAAAAGATTACACACATGAGATGTCCTGTATAATATACTACATTTAAACAAGGGTGAACTATATGATAACCGAAGGTCAACTCCTCCAGTACAATATACTGGACAAAAATATTACACAGATGAGATGTTCAGTATATTATACTGCATTTAAACAAGGCTGAACTATATGTAGTCTAAAGTAAACTCCTCCAGTACAATATATTGGACAAGATTACACTATATGAGATGTCCTGTATATTATACTGCATTTAAACAAGACTGAACTATATGCTACCCTAAAGTAAACTCCTCCAGTACAATATACTGGACAAGATTACACACATGAGATGTCCTGTATATTATACTGCATTTAAACAAGGCTGAGCTATATGATAGTCTAAAGTAAACTCCTCCAGTATAATATACTGGACAAGATTACACTATATGAGATGTCATGTACATTATACTGCATTTAAACAAGACCGAACTATATGCTAGCCTAAAGTAAACTCCTCCAGTATAATATACTGGACAAGATTACACACATGAGATGTCCTGTTTATTATACTGCATTTAAACAAGGCTGAACTATATGATAGCAGAACTAAACTCCTCTAGTACAATATACTGGACAAGATTACACTATATGAGATGTCCTGTATATTATACTGCATTTAAACAAGACTGAACTATATGCTAGCCTAAAGTAAACTCCTCCAGTACAATATACTGGACAAGATTACACACATGAGATGTCTTGTATATTATACTGCATTTAAATAAGGCTGAACTATATGATAGTCTAAAGTAAACTCCTCCATTACAATATACTTGGACAAGATTACACTATATGAGATGTCCTGTATATTATACTGCATTTAAACAAGACTGAACTATATGCTAGCCTTAAGTAAACTCCTCCAGTACAATATATTGGACAAGATTACACACATGAGATGTCCCGTATATTATACTGCATTGAAACAAGGCTCAACTATATGATAGTCTAAAGTAAACTCCTCCAGTACAATATACTGGACAAGATTACACTATATGAGATGTCCTGTATATTATACTGCATTTAAAAAAGACTGAACTATATGCTAGCCTAAAGTAAACTCCTCCAGTACAATATACTGGACAAGATTACACACATGAGATGTCTTGTATATTATACTGCATTTAAACAAGGCTGAACTATATGATAGCCGAAGGTCAACTCCTCCGGTACAATACACTGGAAAAAACAATTACACACATGAGATGTCCTGTATAGTATACTGCATTTAAACAAGGTTGAACTATATGCAGGCTAAAGTCAACTCCTCCAGTACAATATACTGGACAAAAAGAGTACACACATGAGATGTCCTGTATAATATACTGCATTTAAACAAGGCTGAACTATATGATAGCCGAAGGTCAACTACTCCAGTACAATATACTGGATAAAAAGATTACACACATGAGATGTCCTGTATATTATACTGCATTTAAACAAGGCTGAACTATATGCTAGCCTAAAGTAAACTCCTCCAGTATAATTTACTGGACAAAAAGATTACACACATGAGATGTCCCGTATATTATACTGCATTGAAACAAGGCTCAACTATATGCTAGCCTAAAGTAAACTCCTGCAGTACAATATACTAGAAAAAAAGATAACACACATGTGATGTCCCGTATATTATACTGCATTGAAACAAGGCTCAACTACATCCTAACACAAAATAAAGTCCTCCAATACAAAATACATTATCATAAAAAACGGAAAATTCAACAAATAGAGAAAAATTCATAAAAATTTAAACCTAGCGCTACAGAAATCAACAATAATAACGAAAATTAAACCAAAAAACAAAATAGTAATAACGGAAATTCAAACACATTATCATAAAAAACGAAACTCACCAAGAAATTTTGAAGAAAATTCAAAATAAAACTGTGTTGAAATCCGTACAATGCTTCGCAGAAAACTTTTTCCTCAGAAAACTGTGTTGAACAACCGTATAGCTTCAAAAACAAAGAGAGAGACCTATTAAAAAGGTAAGGGTACTAATGTCATTTTACAATATATTCTAAGTTAATTTGGCTAAAAATCGATGACTTTAAATCGGTGGCTATTTTTCAATAGCCAATCGAATAAATGGCTATGCCATACAATTTCAACTCAGTTTAGGGATTAATAGGTCGGGCTACAAATATTTTAGCTTATGGGTTAATTTAGGTTGAGCCCAAGTTAACCCATTATTTTTTATAGCTCATTCTGATGTCGAAATTGTATGGCATAACCATTTATTCGGTTGGCTATTGAAAAATAGCCACCGATTTAAAGTCATCGATTTTTAGCCAAATTAACTTAAAATATATTGTAAAATGACATTAGTACCCTTTACCTTTTCAATATGTCTCTCTCTTTGTTTTTGAAGCTGTACGGTTGTTCAACACAATTTTCTGAGGAAAAGGTTTTCTGCGAAGCATTGTACGGATTTCAACATAGTTTTATTTCTAATTTTCTTCAAAATTTCTTGGTGAGTTTCGTTTTTTATGATAATGTGTTTGAATTTCCGTTATTACTGTTTTGTTTTTTGGTTTAATTTTCGTTATTATTGTTGATTTTTGTAGCGTTGGGTTTAAATTTTTATGAAATTTTCTCTATTTGTTGAATTTTCCGTTTTTTATGATAATGCATTTTGTATTGGAGGAGTTTATTTTGTGTTAGGATGTAGTTGAGCCTTGTTTCAATGCTGTATAATATACGGGACATCACATGTGTGTTATCTTTTTTTCCAGTATATTGTACTGGAGGAGTTTTCTTTAGGCTAGCATATAGTTGAGCCTTGTTTCAATGCAGTATAATATACGGGACATCACATATGTGTTATCTTTTTTTCCAGTATATTGTACTGGAGGAGTTTACTTTAGGCTAGCATATAGTTCAGCATTATATAAATACAGTATAATATACATGACATCTCATGTGTGTAATATTGTCCAGTATATTATACTGTAGGAGTTTACTTTAGGCTAGCATATAGTTCAACCTTGTTTAAATGCAGTATAATATACAGGACATCTCATGTGCGTAATCTTGTCCAGTATATTATACTGTAGGAGTTTACTTTAGGCTAGCATATAGTTCAGCCTTGTTTAAATGCAGTATAATATACAGGACATCTCATGTGTGTAATCTTTTTATCCAGTATATTGTACTCGAGTAGTTGACCTTCGGCTATCATGTAACACCCCGCCGAACAACCCCGCCGAACACACAGTAGCGGCGGTGCCGGCCGTGCCACCGAACACACAGCAGTGACACGCAGCCTAAGAAATTGTTACCCTTGGGGATAGGAGCATTCCACGCATAGCTGCAGCTTCTGGGAATCGAACCTAAGACTCCAAGGCTTTTCAGGGATTTTACTCCCACACCTCTCACCAATTGAGCTCTCACGACCCGGATTTCCTACCATCGGGAGTCATGCTGGCGCTGTCACGCCCCAAATTGGGGAACATGATCGGCGCCTGACCGGGTAGCCCCAGTCAAGCAGACCTGGGTGCCTTTCATTCCCACGCGTTATCCCTGTGGTGATTGTTTCTCATTAACCAAATATCTTACTAACTATGAATGATTTCACATTAAACAAATAAAACTATACGAGTGATTCATTAACAGGTTTACAGTTTTCACAACACCCAACATAACATAATATATACATAAGACTGGAATCCCACAGTTTACATGTCTACAGAGCCTCTAGGATACAAAAGGGAATACAATACTTGCCGGTAACAAGGCTCCGGCTATACCTTACAAAACCAAAATGAAATCTAAACAAAAGTGGCATGAACCACACAGGGCCCCAAGGAAGAAAGGGGCTCACCAAAACGGGCAATGGAAGGAGAAGGATACTACTGCCGATGAGCTGAAGTGCCTGCTACTGATCCACCTACAATCATAACACGAATGTAGCGTCCCCAGCAAAAGGGACGTCGGTACACTTGAATTGTACTAGCATGTATGGACAAACTTTGTCCCAAGTAAACTCACGCCATTGAATTACATCAACAATTAATTAAGCCAGCCAACCATGTTTCCACATTTTCCTCATTTCAAATAATTCTCAACACAAAGCACTTTCTACGATCAACCAATTTAACAATAACCAATCAATTACGTAAAGCACAAGTAGTCAAACAAAGGGGCAATCAGTGCCCCACAGGTTGCAAACTCTCCTGTTGTCTCCTTTCACAATTTCACATTATTGATTTTTATATCAATTTTCAATAGCGATTTCGATCGCTTTCCATCCTTATTACCCCTGACCACCCTTATTACCTCGGCCACCCTTATCACCCCAACCCACACCTTATTTCTTCATGTTGCGGTGCGCAACCCGATCCCACCGTACAGTTTTAAAACACAACAATCACAAACAGCAGATAAGGTACTTCACACAATTTCAACAAGTTCAAATAAGCAACTTACAGGTTGGTTCATGTTCACAATTATTTCTCAAGCCAATATCACAACCAAGTTACAAATGTTCCAAAAATCAAGAGTATTCATACCGTATTGTTCAATGACTTACCAATCCTCAAGTGTTTCGTTTCTTTTCCACAAAGTACCATATATGCCATTATAGCCATTATTCACAATTCTTTTACCAAATTAAACTCTCATTTTACATAACTCATAGCTCAACAACAAACTTTGAATATCCAACAACAACATCAAGAATTTCACACAATTTGTCAATTTAACACGAACCAAACAAACTTCACACATATAGGCGATTTCACAAGAATCAAAATTAGCCATACATACCTGGTGATGAGTTTTCTTCCGTTAACTTCCTACTTTATGCTTACCCAAGATATCCTACTCTTGCCAACCTTGTTTTTGAGGACTCTTACTTCTACTCACTTCTTTTTTTACTAGAAATCAAGTTCAATAATCATGCATGAGTGTAAAAATTCTATTTTCAAAAGCTATTATATGCAAACCTCTCTTTACCCAATTTAAAACTGAAAATCAAAGAAAATAGTTAGGGTTTTTACCTTGAAAAGATTGGGGATGTTGAATCCTTGCCCTAGGATCCCTTGGAATTAAGTGGCTGGAACAATCCTTGAAGATAAAGAACTTCTCTCTCTAAAACCCCTCTCTTCTCTCTCTAATTTTGGTAAGATGATATGAGAAAATGAGGGTGAAAGGTGTTATATTAAAGAAGAGATCGGGTCAAAATGTTACAAAAATATGGGCCGGGGAAAATTCTGCGGTCGCATCTGCGATCGCAGAATCAACATGCGGTCCGCAAAGTGACCGCGGAATGACCTCAAAATTCACTCAAGTTCTGTTACAGAATGCGACCAATATGCGGTCCGCATTCTTGATCTGCGGTCGCAAAGTGCACCGCAGATTCACTATGCGATCGCATATCGACCGCATTTTCAACACGATTTTTGGGAGACTTATGTTAAGCTCTGCGGCAAGAATGCGGTCCGCATAGCAGATTTGCGGTCGCATTCTTGACCGCAAAATTGACACTTTTCGGAAAAATTAATTCTCTACATTTTTGAAACTTAAATCACTACCAAGGGTCCGAACCGCGGCGAGCAAGCTAATACATTACTCGGACCATGACACTATAGCTACTATGTTTTATGCCCAAAAATTTTACGGGGCCTTACATCCTCCCCCCTTAAGATCATTCGTCCTCGAATGAGGATTTTGAAATAAATGAGTTGGTTTTGAAAGACATGATATGCAACTATCAAAATTTTGACTAACTCTTATATTTTAGAAAAATTTCGCCAGAGTTTCCTTTGTATTATGGACATATCCACCTGTCAGAGGGCCCCGAAACACGTTACCAAACAACAATACACAAATACAACACTTTTCACAATTGGTATACGCTTTCTTACCTCAACGAATGCGCATATTCTATCACATTGTTACAATTGCACATAAACTAGTCACATCAATGAATTCTTACCTTATTTAACCATTTTAACACACCATGTACACTTAACAAACCATTACCAATCTACACTTACTATTAGTTGCTTATTTAACACATAAATCTTTATAAGGCTTTCATTTATCAAGAACGGTTCAAGTGACCCAAGGTAACAACACATTTAACTCATTACAAAATGAAGGGGACTTTACTAATACTAAGAGGGAAACAACTTAGACAAGATGACAGTTACTAGGAGTAGGAGGGTCACCTAATTTCTTCTAGGCTTGATCGAACAAATGGGGGTACTTTTCCTTCATCTCTTTTCCGCTTCCCATGTGGCCTCCTCAACTTGTTGACTTCGCCACAATACTTTAACGGAGGCAACTTCCTTATTTCTCAACTTACGGACTTGCCTATCAAGAATGGCAACTGGAACTTCTTCATATGACAAATCTTCATTAACCTCTATAGCTTCGACTGGCATGATGGTGGATGGATCTCCAATCACTTTCTTCAACATGGACACATGGAATACCGGGTGCACCGATGACATCTCAGGAGGCAACTCTAGCCTATAAGCAACTTGACCAATCCTTTGAACGATCCGATATGGCCCGACATACCTAGGACTCAATTTCCCTTTCTTTCCAAATCGCGTGACTCCCTTCATAGGAGATACCCTCAAGAACACCCAATCATCGACTTGAAACTCCAAATCCCTTCGGCGAACGTCTGCATAGGATTTTTGACGACTCTGTGCTGTTTTCATTCTCTCCTGAATAACCTTGACCTTTTCCATAGCTTCGTACACCATATCTGGCCCTAGCAATTCCGCTTCACCTACCTCAAACCACCTGATTGGTGACCTACATCTTCTCCCGTACAATGCCTCAAACGGGGCCATCTGAATGCTAGCATGATAGCTGTTATTGTAAGCAAATTCTATCAGTAGCATGTGTTCATCCCAATTACCTTTAAAATCTAAGACACAAGCCCGCAACATATCTTCAAGCGTCTGCATGGTCCGCTCGGCCTGACCGTCGGTCTGTGGATGGAAAGCTGTGCTGAGATTCACCTGAGTTCCCAAACCTTGCTGAAATTTCTTCCAAAAGTTAGCTGTGAACTGAGCCCCGCGATCCGAGATAATAGAAAGTGGAGTGCCATGAAGTCTTACTATCTCCTTGACGTACAATTTTGCATATTGCTCCGCAGTATCAGTGGACTTGACAGGCAGGAAGTGGGCTGATTTGGTGAGTCGACCTACTATCACCCATATTGAATCGAACATACGCTGCTGAGTGCGAGGTAACCCTACCACGAAATCCATATTGATCATCTCCCATTTCCACCTTGGTATTTCTATAAGCTGAGTTAATCCACTAGGCCGTTGATGCTCGGCCTTCACTTGTTGACAGTTCGGACATTTAGCTACAAAGCTTGCTACATCCCTTTTCATACCGTTCCACCAATAAATCTCCTTAAGGTCATGATACATTTTCGTGGAACGTGGGAGTACCGAATACCTGGAAATATGAGCCTCTGCCGTTACCCTTTCCCAAAGCTCGTCCACATCCGAAACACATAGCCTATCTTGACACCGCAATACACCATCTTCGCTGCTGAGTACAAATGCTGAGGTCTTGTTATTCATGACTGCTTCCTTTACCCGAACCAATGCTGGATCCATGAACTGTTTTTCCTTGATTTCCACGACCAATGATGATTCTGCTCCATTATGCACCAAAATATCCCCCTCGTCTGACGCCGAGATACGAACCCCCAAACTGGCTAATTGGTAAACCTCTCGAGCCAGGGGTCTCTGATCCACACCCAAATGAGCCAAACTACCCATGGATTTTCGACTAAGAGCGTCGGCTACCACATTTGCCTTTCCTGGATGGTACAATATGTTCATATCATAGTCCTTGAGCAATTCTAACCACCGCCGTTGTCTCAGATTTAGCTCCTTCTGCTTAAACAAATACTGGAGGCTCTTGTGGTCTGAAAACACATCTACATGAACTCCATAAAGATAGTGCCGCCATATTTTCAAAGCAAACACAACGGCTGCAAGCTCCAAATCATGCGTCGGATAATTCTTCTCGTGATTCTTGAGTTGCCTGGAAGCGTAAGATATGACTTTCCCGTGCTACATCAATACACATCCCAAACCAACCTTGGAGGCATCACAATAAACCACAAATCTCTCTATGCCTTCTGGCAAGGCCAATACTGGTGCCGAGGTCAATCTTGACTTCAATTCCTGGAAACTTTTCTCACATGCTTCGGACCACTGGAACTTAACTGCCTTCTGCGTCAGTTTTGTCAATGGGGAAGCGAGGGTTGAGAATCCCTCTATAAACCTCCGATAGTACCCTGCCAAACCCAAGAAGCTACGTATCTCTGTCGGGGTCGTGGGTCTAGGCCAATCTTTCACTGCCGCAATCTTTTGAGGATCCACCTGAATTCCCTCACTGGAAATAACATGCCCTAGAAAGGCTACGGACTCCAACTAAAACTCACATTTTGAGAACTTGGCATACAATTGATGCTGATGAAGGGTCTGCAATGCTGCTCTGAGGTGAATGGCATGATCTTCCCTTCTCCGAGAGTAGATGAGGATGTCCTCAATGAATACAATTACAAAGGAATCTAGCAATGGCTTGAAAACCCGATTCATAAGGTCCATGAAAGCTGCTGGGGCATTGGTTAGCCCAAAAGACATGACCAAAAACTCGAAGTGACCATAACGAGTTATGAAGGCGGTCTTAGGAATATCCTGCTCCCTGATTTTCAACTGGTGGTACCCAGACCGTAAATCAATCTTTGAGAAGAACTTCGCTCCCTGCAATTGGTCAAACAGATCATCCACTCGAGGCAAAGGATATTTATTCTTGATGGTGACTTTGTTGAGCTACCGATAATCAATACACATTCGAAGTGACCCATCCTTCTTTCTGACAAAGAGAACCGGAGCACTCCACGGCGACACACTCGGTCGTATGAACCCTTTCTCTAATAAATCCCTCAGCTGCTCCTTTAACTCCCTTAACTCTGCTGGCGCCATTCTGTATGGTGGAATGGATATTGGCTGAGTATCCGGCAATACATCGATCCCAAAATCAATCTCCCTATCCGGCGGAATGCCTGGAAGCTCATCCGGAAACACTTCAGGAAATTCATTCACAATCGGCACGGACTCGAGGGTAGGCACCTCTGAAGTGGTGTCCGTCACCCGAACCAAATGATAGATACACCCCTTCTTAATCATCTTCGAAGCCTTAAGGTAGGAAATAAACCTACCCCTTGGCACTACACCATTTCCTCTCCATTTAATAACTGGCTCGTTAGGGAACTCGAGCCTCATAACTCTCGTCCGACAGTCAAGCTTGGCAAAGCATGAATAGAGCCAATCCATCCCCATAATTACATCAAAATCTACCATCCCAAGCTTAATAAGATCGGCTGTGGTAACATGACCACTCACCGTGACAACACAATTTCTATAGACTCGTGAGGCTATAATAGAATCACCAACCGGAGTCGACACAGAGAACGGCTCATGAAGCTGTTCGGGTTCTATCCCAAAACTTGAAGCAATGAATGGAGTGACATAAGACAACGAGGACCCTGGATCAATAAGGGCATAGCAATCAATAGTCTGAACAGACAGGATACCTGTAACAACATCTGGAGAAGCCTCGGCATTTTGGCGGATACTCAATGCATAGAATCGGCTAGGTCCACCCCTACCCTGAGCTCCACCCCTAGCTGCACCACGCCCTGCTGATGCTGGAGTACGCGCTGATGATGTAGCAGTCGAAGAACCGGATGACTGAGCAGATCCCCTACCTATACCCTAACGGGGTGCACGGCAGTCCCGCTAAATGTGACCTCTCACCCCGCACCCGAAACACACTAGAAGGTCAAGGTAGCAAGTCTCTGTATGAAATCTTCCACACTTGGGGCATGTAGGTCTCCCTTGCTGCTGGGATCTCACCCCAGGACGACCAGACTGACGAGACCTCCTGCTGTCTGAACCAGGTCTCGAGTAACTGCCCTGCTGATGACTGTGCACGGATGGCGGTGCACTCGCGGAGGACTGAGCATATGACTGGGATGGCCCTGATGACCCTTTCCCTGGAAATGATCTCCCTGAATGACCCATTGACCGGGCCCTGCTGCTACTTTCTCTTTCTGCACGAATCTTCGATTTCCTGGCCTCTGTGGCCTGAGCAAACCCCACAATCCTCCCATAGTTCATATTTGAGTGCAAAGCTACTGTGGCGGCCTCATTCACTACCAAAGGGCTAAGGCCCTGAACAAACCGTCGAACCCGGGCATCCATGGTCGACACTAAATGAGGAGCGTACTTGGACAACCTTACGAACTCCATGTGATACTCCCATACACTCATACTGCCCTGTTTGAGAACCTCGAACTCAGTGGCACGGGCTGCCATTGCCTCAGCAGGTAAGAAGTGGTCCATAAATGCATCTACGAACTCATCCCATCTGGCCGGAGGGCTCCCTTCTTCACGCGAATCCTCCCACATTTCGAACCATGAACGTGCCGCTCCCTTCAACCTATAAGAGGCCAACTCTACTCCCTCAATATTTGTAGCCTTCATCACCCTGAGGGTCTTGTATATCTCATCAAGGAAGTCTTGTGGGTCAGCCTCTGGATCGGTACCTGAGAATTCTGGAGGGGCCAACCGTAAGAACTGATGGACTTTGGAGCCGGAGGAATCTCCCTGTCCACTGGAGGATGCAGGGGCATCATGGGATCTCTAGGCCTGGGCGGCCACTAGCTATGTTAACATATGAATGGCTCCCCTAAGATCCTCATTAGAGATACCAGAGCCCGAAGCGGGAACTGTATCTGAGTCAGGAACACCGGCAGGAGGAATGGTGGCATCCTCTGCCGCAGCTGGAATAGGGACACTTGGGTTTTGAACAGGTGGGCCAGGGAAATTCGGAATTGGTGGGTCATTCTCTCCCACGGCATCGGGTACATGATTAACAGCCGCACTTGGGCCGGCATTGGCCCTAAGGCCGAGTCTAGCCTTCTTCTTAGGTGCCATATTCTGAAAATTTGGGAACAAGGCGTGAATTAGACACAAATATTTCCACATTGTACTTTACCGCACGGTATAGATTAACAAAGAAATAGGTAAATTCCTCAATGCCCGTGTAGCCCCCAACTTATCGGATGTGGTCGACAACACACCGATAAGAAGGGCACTACTAGACACGGCTCCGAGACATCCTAGGACACTTTAAAACCTTAGGCTCTGATACCAAGTTTGTCACGCCCCAAATCGGGGAACATGACCGGCGCCTGACCGGGTTGCCCCAGTCAAGCGGACCTGGGTGCCTTTCATTCCCACGCGTTATCCCTGTGTTGATTGTTTCTCATTAACCAAATATCTTACTAACTATGAATGATTTCACATTAAACAAATAAAACTATATGAGTGATTCATTAACAGGTTTACAGTTTTCACAACGCCCAACATAACATAATATATACATAAGACTGGAATCCCACAGTTTACATGTCTACAGAGCCTCTAGGATACGAAAAAGGGGAATACAATACTTGCCGGTAACAAGGCTCAGGCTATACCTTACAAAACCAAAATGAAATCTAAACAAAGGTGGCATGAACCACACAGGGCCCCAAGGAAGAAAGGGGCTCACCAAAACGGGCAGTGGAAGGAGAAGGATACTACTGCCGATGAGCTGAAGTGCCTGCTACCGATCCACCTACAATCATAACATGAATGTAGCGTCCCCGGCAAAAGGGACGTCAGTACACTTGAATTGTACTGGTATGTATGGACAAACTTTGTCCCAAGTAAACTCAAGCCATTGAATTATATCAACAATTAATTAAGCCAGCCAACCATGTTTCCACATTTTCCTCATTTCAAATAATTCTCAACACAAAGCACTTTCTACGATCAACCAATTTAACAATAACCAATCAATTACGTAAAGCACAAGTAGTCAAACAAAGGGGCAATCAGTGCCCCACAGGTTGCAAACTCTCCTGCTGTCTCCTTTCACAATTTCACATTATTGATTTTTATATCAATTTTCAATAGCGATTTCGATCGCTTTCCATCCTTATTACCCCCGACCACCCTTATTACCTCGGCCACCCTTATCACCCCAACCCACACCTTATTTCTTCATGTTGCGGCGCGCAACCCGATCCCACCGTACAGTTTTAAAACACAACAAGTACAAACAGCAGATAAGGCACTTCACACAATTTCAACAAGTTCAAATAAGCAACTTACAGGTTGGTTCATGTTCACAATTATTTCTCAAGCCAATATCACAACCAAGTTACAAATGTTCCAAAAATAAAGAGTATTCATACCGTATTGTTCAATGACTTACCAATCCTCAAGTGTTTCGTTTCTTTTCCACAAAGTACCATATATGCCATTATAGCCATTATTCACAATTCTTTTACCAAATTAAACTCTCATTTTACATCACTCATAGCTCAACAACAAACTTTGAATATCCAACAACAACATCAAGAATTTCACACAATTTGTCAATTTAACACGAACCAAACAAACTTCACACATATAGGCGATTTCACAAGAATCAAAATTAGCCATACATACCTGGTGATGAGTTTTCTTCCGTTAACTTCCTACTTTATGCTTACCCAAGATATCCTACTCTTGCCAACCTTGTTCTTGAGGACTCTTACTTCTACTCACTTCTTTTTTACTAGAAATCAAGTTCAATAATCATGCATGAGTGTAAAAATTCTATTTTCAAAAGCTATTATATGCAAACCTCTCTTTACCCAATTTAAAACTGAAAATCAAAGAAAATAGTTAGGGTTTTTACCTTGAAAAGATTGGGGAAGTTGAATCCTTGCCCTAGGATCCCTTGGAATTAAGTGGTTGGAACAATCCTTGAAGATAAAGAACTTCTCTCTCTAAAACCCCTCTATTCTCTCTCTAATTTTGGTAAGATGATATGAGAAAATGAGGGTGAAAGGTGTTATATTAAAGAAGAGATCGGGTCAAAATGTTACAAAAATCTGGGCCGGGGTCAATTCTGCGGTGCACTTTGCGACCGCAGAATCAACATGCGGTCCGCATAGTGACCGCAGAATGGCCTCAAAATTCACTCAAGTTCTGTTACAGAATGCGACCAATATGCGGTCCGCATTCTTGATCTGCGGTCGCAAAGTGCACCGCAGATTCACTATGCGATCGCATATCGACCGCATTTTCAACACGATTTTTGGGAGACTTCTGTTAAGCTTTGCGGCAAGAATGCGGTCCGCATAGCAGATTTGCGGTCGCATTCTTGACCGCAAAATTGACACTTTTTGGAAAAATTAATTCTCTATATTTTTGAAACTTAAATCACTACCAAGGGTCCGAACCGCGGCTCGCAAGCTCGCCGCTAAGAATTCTACGCATTCCAAACACATTATTCGGACCATGACACTATAGCTACTACGTGTCCTTACATCCTCCCCCCCTTAAGATCATTCGTCCTCGAATGAGGATTTTGAAATAAATGAGTTGGTTTTGAAAGACATGATATGCAACTATCAAAATTTTGACTAACTTTTATATTTTAGAAAAATTTCGCTAGAGTTTCCTTTGTATTATGGACATATCCACCTGTCATAGGTTCCCCGAAACATGTTACCAAACAACAATACACAAATACAACACTTTTCACAATTGGTATACACTTTCTTACCTCAACGAATGCACATATTCTATCACATTGTTACAATTGCACATAAACTAGTCACATCAATGAATTCTTACCTTATTTAACCATTTTAACACACCATGTACACTTAACAAACCATTACCAATCTACACTTACTATTAGTTGCTTATTTAACACATAAATCTTTATAAGGCTTTCATTTATCAAGAACGGTTCAAGTGACCCAAGGTAACAACACATTTAACTCATTACAAAATGAAGGGGACTTTACTAATACTAAGAGGGAAACAACTTAGACAAGATGACAGTTACTAGGAGTAGAAGGGTCACCTAATTTCATCTAGGCTTGATCGAACAAATGGGGGTACTTTTCCTTCATCTCTTTTTCCGCTTCCCATGTGGCCTCCTCAACTTGTTGACTTCGCCATAATACTTTAACAGAGGCAACTTCCTTATTTCTCAACTTACGGACTTGCCTATCAAGAATGGCAACTGGAACTTCTTCATATGACAAATCTTCATTAACCTCTATAGCTTCGACTGGCATGATGGTGGATGGATCTCCAATCACTTTCTTCAACATGGACACATGGAATACCGGGTGCACTGATGACATCTCGGGAGGCAACTCTAGCCTATAAGCAACTTGACCAATCCTTTGAACGATCCGATATGGCCCGACATACCTAGGACTCAATTTCCCTTTCTTTCCAAATCGCATGACTCCCTTCATAGGAGATACCCTCAAGAACACCCAATCATCGACTTGAAACTCCAAATCCCTCCGGCGAACGTCTGCATAGGATTTTTGACGACTCTGTGCTGTTTTCATTCTCTCCTGAATAACCTTGACCTTTTCCACAGCTTCGTACACCATATCTGGCCCTAGCAATTCCGCTTCACCTACCTCAAACCACCCGATTGGTGACCTACATCTTATCCCGTACAATGCCTCAAACGGGGCCATCTGAATGCTAGCATGATAGTTGTTATTGTAAGCAAATTCTATCAGGTGGCAAGTGTTCATCCCAATTACCTTTAAAATCTAAGACACAAGCCCGCAACATATCTTCAAGCGTCCGAATGGTCCGCTCGGCCTGACCGTCGGTCTGTGGATGGAAAGCTGTGCTGAGATTCACCTGAGTTCCCAAACCTTGCTGAAATTTCTTCCAAAAGTTAGTTGTGAACTGAGCCCCGTGATCCGAGATAATAGAAAGTGGAGTGCCATGAAGTCTTACTATCTCCTTGACGTACAATTTTGCATATTGCTCCGCAGTATCAGTGGACTTGACAGGCAGGAAGTGGGCTGATTTGGTGAGTCGACCTACTATCACCCATATTGAATCGAACATACGTTGAGTGCGAGGTAACCCTACCACGAAATCCATATTGATCATCTCCCATTTCCACCTTGGTATTTCTATAAGCTGAGTTAATCCACCGGGCCGTTGATGCTCGGCCTTCACTTGTTGACAGTTCGGACATTTAGCTACAAAGCTTGCTACATCCCTTTTCATACCGTTCCACCAATAAATCTCCTTAAGGTCATGATACATTTTCGTGGAACGTGGGTGTACCGAATACCTGGAAATATGAGCCTCTGCCATTACCCTTTCCCAAAGCTCGTCCACATCCGAAACACATAGCCTATCTTGACACCGCAATACACCATCTTCGTTGCTGAGTACAAATGCTGAGGTCTTGTTATTCATGAGTGCTTCCTTTACCTGAACCAATGCTGGATCCATGAACTGTTTTTCCTTGATTTCCGCGACCAATGATGATTCTGCTCCATTATGCACCAAAATATCCCCCCGTCTGACGCCGACATACGAACCCCCAAACTGGCTAATTGGTAAACCTCTCGAGCCAGGGGTCTCTGATCCACACCCAAATGAGCTGAACTACCCATGGATTTTCGACTAAGAGCGTCGGCTACCACATTTGCCTTTCCTGGATGGTACAATATGTTCATATCATAGTCCTTGAGCAATTCTAACCACTGCCGCTGTCTCAGATTTAGCTCCTTCTGCTTGAACAAATACTGGAGGCTCTTGTGGTCTGAAAACACATCTACATGAACTCCATAAAGATAGTGCCGCCATATTTTCAAAGCAAACACAACAGCTGCAAGCTCCAAATCATGCGTCGGATAATTCTTCTCGTGATTCTTGAGTTGCATGGAAGCGTAAGATATGACTTTCCCGTGCTGCATCAATACACATCCCAAACCAACCTTGGAGGCATCACAATAAACCATAAATCTCTCTGTGCCTTCTGGCAAGGCCAATACTAGTGTCGAGGTCAATCTTGACTTCAATTCCTGGAAACTTTTCTCACATGCTTCGGACCATTGGAACTTAACTGCCTTCTGCGTCAGTTTTGTCAATGGGGAAGCGAGGGTTGAGAATCCCTCTACAAACCTCCGATAGTACCCTGCCAAACCCAAGAAGCTACGTATCTCTGTCGGGGTCGTGGGTCTAGGCCAATCTTTCACTGCCGCAATCTTTTGAGGATCCACCTGAATTCCCTCACTGGAAATAACATGCCCTAGAAAGGCTACGGACTCCAACCAAAACTCACATTTTGAGAACTTGGCATACAATTGATGCTGATGAAGGGTCTGCAATGCTGCTCTGAGGTGAATGGCATGATCTTCCCAGCTCCGAGAGTAGATGAGGATGTCCTCAATGAATACAATTACAAAGGAATCTAGGAATGGCTTTAAAACCCGATTCATAAGGTCCATGAAAGCTGTTGGGCCATTGGCTAGCCCAAAAGACATGACCAAAAACTCGAAGTGACCATAACGAGTTCTGAAGGCGGTCTTAGGAATATCCTGCTCCCTGATTTTCAACTGGTGGTACCAGACCGTAAATCAATCTTTGAGAAGAACTTCGCTCCCTGCAATTGGTCAAACGGATCATCCACTCGAGGCAAAGGATATTTATTCTTGATGGTGACTTTGTTGAGCTGCCGATAATCAATACACATTCGAAGTGACCCATCCTTCTTTCTGACAAAGAGAACCGGAGCACCCCATGGCGACACACTCGGTCGTATGAACCCTTTCTCTAATAAACCCCTCAGCTGCTCCTTTAACTCCCTTAACTCTGCCGGTGCTATCCCGTATGGTGGAATGGATATTGGCTGAGTATCCGGCAATACATCGATCCCAAAATCAATCTCCCTATCCGGTGGGATGCCTGGAAGCTCATCCGGAAACACTTCAGGAAATTCATTCACAATCGGCACAGATTCGAGGGTAGGCACCTCTGAATTGGTGTCCGTCACCCGAACCAAATGATAGATACACCCCTTCTTAATCATCTTCGAAGCCTTAAGGTACGAAATAAACCTACCCCTTGGGACTACACCATTTCCTCTCCATTTAATAACTGGCTCGTTAGGGAACTCGAGCCTCATAACTCTCGTCCAACAGTCAAGCTTTGCAAAGCATGAATAGAGCCAATCCATCCCCATAATTACATCAAAATCTACCATCCCAAGCTCAATAAGATCGGCTGTGGTAACATGAGCACTCACCGTGACAACACAATTTCTATAGACTCGTGACGCTATAATAGAATCACCAACCGGAGTCGACACAGAGAACGGCTCATGAAGCTGTTCGGGTTCTATCCCAAAACTTGAAGCAATGAATGGAGTAACATAAGACAAGGAGGACCCCGGATCAATAAGGGCATAGCAATCGATAGTCTGAACAGACAGGATACCTGTAACAACATCTGGAGAAGCCTCGGCATTTTGGCGGCCACTCAATGCATAGAATCGGCTAGGTCCACCCCTACCATGAGCTCCACCCCTAGCTGCACCACGCCCTACTGATGCTGGAGTATGCGCTGATGATGTAGCAAACGAAGACCCTGATAACTGAGAAGATCCCCAACCCATACCCTGACCAGGTGCACGACAGTCACGCAGGATGTGTCCTCTCACACCGCACCAGAAGCATATCGGGATATCTAGTTAGCAAGTCTCTGTATGAAATCTCCTAGACTTGGGGCATGTGGGTCTCCCCTACTGCTGGGACCTCACTCCCAGACTACCAGACTGGTGGGACCTCCTACTATCTAAACCTGGTCTCGAATGACTGCCCTGCTGATGACTGTGCACAGATGGCGGTGCACTCGCGGAGGACTGAGCATAGGGACACTTGTGTTTTGAACAGGTGGGCCAGGCAAATTCGGAATTGGTGGGTCATTCTCTCCCACGACATCAGGTACATGATTAACAACCGCACTTGGGCCTGCATTGGCCCTAAGGCCGAGTCTAGCCTTCTTCTTAGGTGCCATATTCCGAAAATTTGGGAACAAGGCGCGAATTAGACACAGATATTTCCACATTGCACTTTACCGCACGATATAGATTAATCAAAGAAATTGGTAAATTCCTAAATGCCCGTGTAGCCCCCTACTTATATGATGTGGTCGACAACACACCTATAAGAAGGGCACTACTAGACACGGCTCCGAGACATCCTGGGACACTTTAAAAACCATAGGCTCTGATACCAAGTTTGTCACGCCCCAAATCGAAGAACATGACCGGCGCCTAACCGGGTTGCCCCAGTCAAGCGAACCTAGGTGCCTTTCATTCCCACGCGTTATCCCTGTGTTGATTGTTTCTCATTAACCAAATATCTTACTAACTATGAATGATTTCACATTAAACAAATAAAACTATATGAGTGATTCATTAACAGGTTTACAGTTTTCACAATGCCCAACATAACATAATATATACATAAGACTGGAATCCCACAGTTTACATGTCTACAGAGCCTCTAGGATACGAAAAAGGGGAATACAATACTTGCCGGTAACAAGGCTCCGGCTATACCTTACAAAACCAAAATGAAATCTAAACAAAAGTGGCATGAACCACACAGGGCCCCAAGGAAGAAAGGGGCTCACCAAAACGGGCGGTGGAAGGAGAAGGATACTACTGCCGATGAGCTGAAGTGCCTGCTACTGATCCACCTACAATCATAACACGAATGTAGCGTCCCCGACAAAAGGGACGTCAGTACACTTGAATTGTACTAGCATGTATGGACAAACTTTGTCCCAAGTAAACTCAAGCCGTTGAATTATATCAACAATTAATTAAGCCAGCCAACCATGTTTCCACATTTTCCTCATTTCAAATAATTCTCAACACAAAGCACTTTCTACGATCAACCAATTTAACAATAACCAATCAATTACGTAAAGCACAAGTAGTCAAACAAAGGGGCAATCAGTGCCCCACAGGTTGCAAACTCTCCTGTTGTCTCCTTTCACAATTTCACATTATTGATTTTTATATCAATTTTCAATAGCGATTTCGATCGCTTTCCATCCTTATTACCCCTGACCACCCTTATTACCTCGGCCACCCTTATCACCCCAACCCACACCTTATTTCTTCATGTTGCGGCGCGCAACCCGATCCCACCGTACAGTTTTAAAACACAACAAGTACAAACAGCAGATAAGGCACTTCACACAATTTCAACAAGTTCAAATAAGCAACTTACATGTTGGTTCATGTTCACAATTATTTCTCAAGCCAATATCACAACCAAGTTACAAATGTTCCAAAAATCAAGATTATTCATATCGTATTGTTCAATGACTTACCAATCCTCAAGTGTTTCGTTTCATTTCCACAAAGTACCATATATGCCATTATAGCCATTATTCACAATTCTTTTACCAAATTAAACTCTCATTTTACATCACTCATAGCTCAACAACAAACTTTGAATATCCAATAACAACATCAAGAATTTCACACAATTTGTCAATTTAACACGAACCAAACAAACTTCACACATATAGGCAATTTCACAAGAATCAAAATTAGCCATACATGCCTGGTGATGAGTTTTCTTCCGTTAACTTCCTACTTTATGCTTACCCAAGATATCCTACTCTTGCCAACCTTGTTCTTGAGGACTCTTACTTCTACTCACTTCTTTTTTACTAGAAATCAAGTTCAATAATCATGCATGAGTGTAAAAATTCTATTTTCAAAAGCTATTATATGCAAACCTCTCTTTACCCAATTTAAAACTGAAAATCAAAGAAAATAGTTAGGGTTTTTACCTTGAAAAGATTGGGGAAGTTGAATCCTTTCCCTAGGATCCCTTGGAATTAAGTGGTTGGAACAATCCTTGAAGATAAAGAACTTCTCTCTCTAAAACCCCTCTCTTCTCTCTCTAATTTTGGTAAGATGATATGAGAAAATGAGGGTGAAAGGTGTTATATTAAAGAAGAGATCGGGTCAAAATGTTACAAAAATCTGGGCCGGGGTCAATTCTGCGGTGCACTTTGCGACCACAGAATCAACATGCGGTCTCCATAGTGACCGCAGAATGGCCTCAAAATACACTCAAGTTCTGTTACGCATTCCAAATACATTACTCGGACCATGACACTATAGCTACTATGTTTTATGCACAAAAATTTTACGGGGCCTTACAGGCGCCTACTAGTGGAAGTTAGGCAAGCCAAATATTACTAACATTTCCATTAGTTACCAAACTCTTATTAAGACTTTAAAATTAAAAACATATAAATTACAGCGGAATAATTAAACTTAGCGGAAGACTTAGTCAATCTTATCAAATATGATAAAGAATCCCAAACATGATACACTACCCAAGACTGGTGTCATAATACTCACGAACTTCTAAGAATAATACACACAATTGTCTGAAAGAAATATAAGTTGTTTATCTCGAATACATGAGATAACATAATGAAATACATAGATAGAAGAGAAAACGGGTCCTGCAGACGCCTGCAAGGCTACCTCGTAGTCTCAGTAGTCGGAATATCCACAATCGCTATTGCCGCTGCTGCTGTCCGTAACCTGTATCTGCGCAAAAAGAGCGCAGAGTGTAGTATCAGCACAACCGACCCCATGTGCTGGTAAGTGTCTGGCCTATCCCAGCGAAATAGTGACGAGACTAAGGCTAGTCACCAACATAAACATGTACAGTTGCAATACATATACATATACAAAACATTTATAAGGAAAGACTCTGCTCTGAAATAACAGTCAATAACTCATAATATCCAGAGTAATCTAGTCAACATAATAAATCTTACTTTCATGTCTCAATTCCTTTTTCATTTCATATTTCGTGGTAGGCGTACCACCCGCTCCCAACTATAACAGTAAATTATATCTTGTGGTAGGCGTACCACCCGCTCCCAATTGTATCAATAAGTTATATCTTGTGGTAGGCGTACCACCCGATCCCAATTGTATCAATAAATTATACCTTGTGGTAGGCGTACCACCCGTTCCCAAATATATCAATAGGCTACAAGCAACTATGGCCAATGCCAAGATTTTAAATCGCTTTGTTGTCGGCGTGCCACACGATCCCATTTCTTATCATATAAGTGGTCGGCGCGCCACACGATCCCAATTCATAAATATATATATTACCGGCATTTAACTAATAATCTCTGCATCAACAATATTTATAATTACCGGTTTTGAACCAATAATTGATAATAATTCAACAATTTATCTCTGTTACCGGTGTGACACCAATAACTCTTAATCAACAATTCGTACGCAACTAAATTCCTATTCCTTCAAGCTAGGATAGAACAAACACTTACCTCGAAAGTTTACGAACGATTCAATCCATAGCAATGCCTTTTTCTTTCAAATTTGGCTCCAATCCAATCGTATCTATACTCAATTGATTTAATATCATCAATTCTACTTAACAAACTAGTTCATATTGTTAAATATGATTTTTACAACATTCTGCCCGCAATAGTAAAAATCGACCGCGGGCCCACATCATCGAAACTCAAGTTTCGAACCAAAATAAGTTCACACAATCATCCATGAGTTCAAATATACAATTTGTTCTTTAGTTCGACTCTAAAACGAGGTCTAGATCGCAAATTCTTTGAAAACCCTTACTATACTCAAATTCTCAATTTTTCTACCCATTTACACCTATTTAGGCTTAGGAATTCAAATAATATTGATGGAAAATGAAGAAAAAGAGTTAAGAATCACTTACCCAAGAAGTATGAAGAAGGATTGCTCAAGAATCGCCCAAGAAGCTGTGGAGAAGAGAGGGTTTTGTGAAAATGGGATAAAATCCCGTAAGTGTTCTGTTTTGGGTATTAATTCACTGGGCGAAAATTTGCCCTTCGCATTCGCGTGCACAGTGTCACGTTCGCGAAGGGTTGGATAGAAATGGGCATCACGTTCGCGTGGACACAGCCGTGAACGCGTAGAAGAAAATCTGGGGGCTTACAATTTGGCCTACGCGAACGCGTGGTGCCTTACGCGAACGCATAGAAGAGGCAGGCCAGGCTCCGCGAACACGGGAGCCTTCACGCGAACGCGTAGAGGAAAAAGGCTGGGGTCCAAGTTGTTGTATGTGAACGCGATCATATGGATGTGAACGCGAAGAAGGGGAAGGAGAAGCCTTCGCGAACGCGACCGGATGGACGAGAACGCGAAGGAGGAATATCTGCTGCAGATTTTCTGCAGCTTTTCCAAGTCCAAAACCACCCCGATGCCTATCCGAAACTCACCCGAGCCCTCGAGGCTCCAAACCAAATATGCACACTAACTCAATAACATCATACGAACTTGCTCGAGCGATCAAATCGCCAAAACGACATCAAAATCAATGAATTGAGCCTTAAAACTCAATAATTCATTCCAATTTCATAATTTCCAAAATTTCCAATTTAAGGCCGAAACACGTCAAACGACGTCCGTTTTCAATCAAACTTTACAAGAAGCGCTTAACCAACATATATGACCAGTACCGGGCGTCGGAACCAAAATACGAGCCCGATACCAGTACTTTTTAATCAAAATTCAGTTTCATTTTCCTTAAACATTTTCAGAAAACAATTTAACAGAAAAATTCTTTTACCGGGGTTCTAGACCTCGGATTTCAATTCCGGGCATACGCCCAAGTTCCATATTTTTCTACGGATTTTCTGAGACCGTCAAATCACGGGTCCGGGTCCGTTTACCAAAAATGTTGACCAAAGTCAACCATATCAATATTAATATCAAAATTCTTTAAATTTTTCACATATTTCACATATTTCAACATAAAAATTTTCCAGCTTCGTGCCCGAGCTGTGCACGCAAATTGAGGCAACTATAAATGAGCTTTTCAATACCTCAGAAGCTCGAAATGATTAATAAAACAAGTGATGACCCTTTGGGTCGTCACATTCTCCACCTCTAAAACAACCGTTCGTCCTCGAACGAACAAAAGAAAGAAGTACCTGAGTTAAGGAATAGACGAGGGGATATCGGCTCCGCATGTCAGACTCGGACTCCCAGGTCGATGCCTCAAGAGGCTGACCCGTCCACTGAACTCGCACAAAAGGAAAACTCTTCGACCTCAATTGTCGAACCTGCCGATCTAGGATAGCTACCGGCTCCTCCTCGTATGACAGATCCTTGTCCAATTGGACAGTGCTGAAATCTAACACGTGCGACGGATCGCCGTGATATTTTGGAAGCATGGACACATGAAACACTGGATGTACAACTGATAAGCTAGGTGGCAAGGCAAGTTTATATGCCACCTCTCCCACACGATCAAGAATCTCGAAAGGTCCAATAAACCTAGGGCTAAGTTTGCCCTTCTTTCAAAATCTCATCATGCCCTTCATAGGCGATACTCGGAGTAATACTCGCTCCCCTACCATGAAAGCTATATCTCTAACCTTGCGATCTGCATAGCTCTTTTGTCTGGACTGAGCTGTGCGAAGCCTTTCTTGAATAATCTTGACTTTATCTAAGGCCTCCTGAACTAAATCCGTGCCCAATAACCGAGCTTCTCCCGGTTCAAACCATCCAACCGGAGAACGACACCGCCTACCATACAATGCTTTATAAGGAGCCATCTGGATGCTCGATTGATAACTATTAATATAAGCAAACTCTGCCAAAGGAAGGAATTGATTCCACGAACCTCCAAAATCAATAACACACGCCCGTAGCATATCTTCCAGTATCTGAATAGTCCTCTCGGACTGACCATCCGTCTGGGGATGAAAGGCTGTACTTAGCTGAACTTGCGTGCCCAACTCTCGCTGAACCGTATTCCAAAAATGTGAGGTAAATTGTGCACCTCGATCTGAAATAATAGAGATTGGCACGCCATGAAGGCGAACGATCTCCCTGATATAAATCCCAGCGAACCTCTCGGATGAATAGGTAGTGGCAATAGGAACAAAATGAGCTGACTTGGTCAGCCTATCAACAACCATCCAAACAGCATCAAACTTCTTCCGAGTCTTCGGATGTCCCGAAATGAAATCCATTGTGATTCGCTCCCACTTCCATTCAGGAAGTTCAATTCTCTGAAATAAACCGCCAGGTCTCTGATGTTCATACTTAACCTGCTGACAATTAAGGCACCGTGCCACATATGCCACAATATCCTTTTTCATTCTGCGCCACCAATAATATTGACGCAAATCTCGATACATTTTCGCTGCGCCTGGATTAATCGAATATCGCGAACTGTGAGCTTCTTATAGAATCAATTCTCTAAGCCCATCAACATTTGGCACACAAATGCGCCCTTGCATCCTTAGGATCCCATCAGTATCTAAGGTGACCTGTTTAGCACCTCCTCGCTGCACCGTATCTCTAAGGTCACATAAAGAAGAATCATAATATTATTGATCGCGCATACGCTCCAATAATGAAGAGCGAGGGATCGTGCAAGCTAGTACTCGACTAGGCTCAGAAATATCCAACCTCACAAATCGGTTGGCCAAGGATTGAACATCCAAAGCAAGTGATCTCTGATTGACTGGAATATAAGCAAGACTGCCCATACTGGCTGACTTCCTACTCAAAGCGTCGGCCACCACGTTTGCTTTTCCCGGATGATATAAAATGGTGACATCATAATCTTTTAGCAATTCTAGCCACCTTCTCTGCCTCAAATTCAACTCTTTCTGCTTAAACAAATACTGAATACTCTTATGATCGGTGTATACTTCACATGCAACACCATACAAATAATGCCTCCAGATCTTCAATGCGTGAATAATCGCCGCCAATTCTTGATCATGCACTGGATAGTGCTTTTCATGAATCTTCAAGTGCCTCGAAGCATAGGCAATAACCTTGCCATCCTGCATTAACACTGCACCAAGCCCAATACGGGAAGCATCACAATAAATAGTATAAGGTCCCGTACCTGTGGGTAAAACCAATACCGGTGCTGTGGTCAAGGTTGTCTTGAGCTTTTGAAAGCTCGCCTCACATTCATCGGACCATTCAAATTGAACACCCTTCTGGGTCAATCTGGTCAGTGGGGTTGCAATGGATGAAAATCCCTCTACGAATCGGCGATAATAACCCGCTAATCCCAAGAAACTCCGAATATTTGTGGTTGATATCGGTCTAGGCCAGTTCTTGACTGCCTCAATCTTCTTCGGATCAACCTGAATACCTGCTGCCGTCACAATATGACCCAGGAATGCAATTGAATTTAGCCAAAATTCACACTTCGAAAATTTTGCTTATAGTTGGCTATCTCTCAAAGTCTGCAAGGCCACTCTGAGATGTTGCGCATGCTCCTCACGACTGCGGGAATATATTAATATGTCATCAATGAAGACTATTACAAACAAGTCTAAATAAGGTCGGAACACCCGATTCATCAATTCCATAAAAGCTGCTGGAGCATTTGTCAACCCAAAAGACATGACCAGAAATTCATAATGTCCATACCGAGTGCGGAACGCTGTTTTAGGGACATCAGATGCCCTAATCTTCAGCTGATGATAGCCAGATCTCAAATCTATCTTTGAAAATACCTTGGCACCCTAAAGCTAGTCAAATAAATCATCAATTCGCAGAAGTGGATATTTATTTTTGATAGTCACCTTGTTTAACTGTCGATAGTCAATGCACATTCTCATCGAACCATCTTTCTTCTTTACAAATAATACTGGTGCACCCCACGGCGAAACACTGGGTCTAATGAAACCCTTTTCAAGTAAATCCTGCAACTGCTCCTTCAATTCTTTTAACTCTGGCGGAGCCATACGATATGGGGGAATGGAAATGGGCTGAGTGCCTGGAGCCAAGTCAATGCAAAAATCAATGTCCCTATCGGGCGGCATACCTGGCAAGTCTGAAGGAAATACTTCAGGAAATTCGCGAACCACGGGCACAGAGTCAATAGAAGGAACCTCAGCACTGGAATCATGGACATAGGCCAAATAAGACAAGCATCCCTTCCCAACCATATGTTGAGCCTTAACATAAGAAATAACATTGCGACTAGTATGACCTGAAATTCCTTTCCACTCTATACGAGGCAAATTCGGTAGAGCTAAAGTCACAGTCTTGGCATGGAAATCTAAAATAACATAATATGGAGATAGTCAATCCATGCCTAATATAATATCAAAGTCCATTATATTTAGGAGCAATAAATCAGCACGGGTCTCGAGACCCTCAATTACTATAATACATGACCGATGAACTCGATCAACCACAATAGAATCACCTACTGGTGTAGACACATGAACAGGAACACTCAGTGGATCACTAGGCTGAATCAAGTACGGTGCAAAATAGGAAGACACGTACGAATATGTAGACCCAGGGTCAAATAATGCTGATGCCTTTCTATCACAAACCAAAATAATACCTGTAATGACGGCATCAGGAAGACTCAGCCTCTGGTCTGGCGGGAAGTGCATAACATCTGGGCTGTGCCCCACCACCCTAAGTAGTATCTCTAGGATGATCAGCTACTGGCTGGTCTCTACCTCCATCGGTCTGAGCTCCACCTCTATGACCTCTACCTCCACCTCTATTTCCTCTACCTCTGCCTCTAGCTGGCTGAGCAGGCTGTGGGGGAACTGGGGCCTGAATCATGGCACGAGAACCCTGCGGCTGAGATCTGTCAGAAGCTCGAGCACAATACTTTGCAATGTGCCCAAGATCACCGCACGTAAAACAAGCCATCGGCTGCTGAAAATAGCGAAGTGGTGGTGCACTGATAGGCTGCTGATCAGAGTAGCGTGGCTGAGAATTACGATCACCGGAAGCATCATGAGAAACCTGAAGAGCTGACTGATAAGGCCTAGGAGGATGGCCTCTATCATGAGAATCTCTACCTCCGGACGTGGTACCACTGAATCTACCCGAATTACAAGATCTCTTATCTCATCCATGTCTTGCTCCCTGTGACAGACCCATCTCGATCCGGCGGGCTGCATTAGCTGCCTCCTGAAAAGTGAATTCGGTTCCTGCCCCTAAAGCCATCTGTAGTCGAATCGGATGATTCAAGCCATCAATAAACCTTCTCACCCTTTCCCGATCTGTGGGAAGTATGATAATAGCATGACGAGCCAGGTCCATGAACCTAGTCTCGTACTGTGTGACAGACATAGACCCCTGATGAAGACGCTCAAATTGCCTGCGCAGAGCCTCCCGCTGAGTTGCTGGAAGGAACTTTTCCAAGAACAGTTCTACAAATTGCCCCCAAGTCAAAGATGATGATCCGCTGGTCTGGATAGACAATAATCCCTCCACCAAGTCTTGGCAGAACTAGATAATGGAAAAGTAGCAAAGTCCGCACCATTAGTCTCCACAATGCCCATAGTACGGAGAACTTCATGGCAGCTATATAGGAAATCCTATGGATCCTCTGAAGGAGTGCCACTGAATGTGGTAGTGAACAGCTTGGTAAACCTGTCCAATCTCCATAACGCGTCAGCGGACATAGCTGCACCATCATTAGACGGAATCACAATAACAGGCTGAGTTGCCTCAACTGGCTGAATCATAGGAACCTGAGCCTGGGGAATTACTGGTTCCGGAGTGCGCATAGCAGGAGTCTGATTACCTCCTCCAGCCTGAGAAGTGGCTGGTGCTACCGGTAATAAACCTGCTCTGGTGATATTGTCCATAAAACCTGCTATCCGGACCAAAGCATCCTGAAGATCCGGTGAAAACATAACCCCTCCTGGGACCTGAGCTGGGCCTACTGGAGCTGCTGGGACTGGAACCCCCTCCTCGATATGAGCCTGAGGTTCTGCCACTTGTGCTGCTGTTCGGGGCTGAGCTCTGCCCCTACCTTGGCCTCTAGGACGACCTCGACCTCTGCCTCGGCCCCTAGCGGGAGCTGCCACTGCTGGGACCTCGGGCTGCTGGTTAGTAGATGAGGATGCACGTGTCCTTACCATCTGCGGAAGAACAGAGTAGAAGTTCAATTAACATTTGAAAGATCAAGTCGCACGACTGGAAAGAATAAAGGGAAAATTTTCCTAACTCTGTAGCCTCTGGAGGATAAATACAGACGTCTCTGTACCGATCCCTCAGGCTCTACTAAGGTTGTTCGTGAGTTGTGAGACCTATGCAACCTAGTGCTCTGATACCAACTTGTCACGACCCGGATTTCCCACCATCGGGAGTCATGATGGCGCCTACTAGTGAAAGCTAGGCAAGCCAAATATTACATACATTTCCATTAGTTACCAAACTCTTATTAAGACTTTAAAATTTAAAACATATAAATTACAGCGGAATAATTAAAATTAGCGGAAGACTTAGTCAATCTTATCAAATATGATAAAGAAACCCAAACATGATACACTACCCAAGACTGGTGTCACAATACTCACGAACTTCTAAGAATAATACACACAATTGTTTGAAAGAAATATAAGTTGTTTATCTCGAATACATGAGATAACAGAATGAAATACATAGATAGAAGAGACAACGGGTCCTGCGGACGCCTGCAAGGCTACCTCGTAGTCTCAGTAGTCGGAATATCCACAATCGCTACTGCTGCTGCTGCTGTCCGTAACCTGTATCTGCCCAAAAAAAACGTAGAGTGTAGTATCAGCACAACCGACCCTATGTGCTGGTAAGTGTCTGGCCTATCCCAACGAAATAGTGACGAGACTAAGGCCAATCACCCACATAAACCTGTACAGTTGCAATATATATACATATACAAAACATTGATAAGGAAAGACTCTACTTTGAAATAACAGTCAATAACTCATAATATCCAGAGTAATCTAGTCAACATAATAAATCTTACTTTCATGTCTCAATTCCTTTTTCATTTCATATCTCGTGGTAGGCGTACCACCCGCTCCCAACTGTAACAGTAAATTATATCTTGTGGTAGGCGTACCACCCGCTCTCAATTGTATCAATAAGTTATATCTTGTGGTAGGCGTACCACCCGATCCCAATAGTATCAATAAATTATACCTTGTGGTAGGCGTACCACCCGCTCCCAAATATATCAATAGGCTACCGGCGACTACGGCCAATGCAATGATTTTAAATCACTTTGTGGTCGGCGTGCCACACGATCCCATTTCTTATCATATAAGTGGTCGGCGCGCCACACAATCCCAATTCAAAACCCGGTCGTGATGGCGCCCAACACAATGCTAGGCAAGCCCGACCATATTATCTCTTAAACCATCCAATTATTAATTCCAGTTAAACTTAAACAGCGAGTGTTCAATTCAATATGATAAACACAATAGTAGCAACAAACAAGATACAGTCCCAATCAAATCGTGGTGTCACGAGTTTGAGCCTCTACAGAATAAACATCCTGATACAACCAAGTCTAAGCAAGATGGAAACAGCAAAATAATAATGAAGGAGAAAACGGGTTCTGCGGACGTCGGCAGCTACCTCGTAGTCACCGCAAAAGTAGATATGAGTAAGCAGCTATAACAACTCAACTGCTCTCGGGCACCTGTGAATCTGCACAAAAAGTGCAGGGGAGTGGGGTGAGTATATTTCAACTCAGTGAGTAATAATAATAAGCAATAACTGAAAGTATGAACTCCTGCACCATCACTAAACAGTTCTAAGGCAAACCCCCACAGAGAAGTCATCATTACAACGAGTACTTTGATCTCTAGTCCACATCTACCTCAACAAGGTCCAACACTGACCAAACTCTCACTCGTACCACTTCGATGTACAACCATCTCAATATATGGAGATAAATACATATGTCTACAACGTATAAGTATTTAAGTATGTATAAGGATATGAATAAGTATAATGCTGCAGCGTGCAGCCTGCTCCAATACATATACCGCTGCGGCGCGCAGCCCGCTCCATTTAACGTCGACGGCGCTCACTGGGGGTGTATACAGACTTCAGAGGGGCTCCCTAGGCTGAAACGCTATGATACTACGGCGTGCAGTCCGATCCACACATATATTACTGCGGCGTGCAGTCCGATCCTATATATATATACATATATAGCTATACTGCTGCGACGTGCAGCCCGATCCCGTAATATACACTAGCGCTCACTGAGAATATGTGCAGACTCAGACTCCGAAGGGGCTCCTACAGCCCAAGCGCAATGATAGTGCGGCGTGCAGTCTATCCCACATGTATATTACATGTATATTACTGCGGTGTGCAGTCCGATCCAATATACATACTGCTGCGGCGTGCAGCCCGATCCAATAATGGTATATATATATAATACCTCATAATGGGTCCTCGACCCTATCCCAGTCAGTATATGCTTGGCCTCTCAGGCCCAATATAATATATCTCAGTGGGTCCTCGACCCTAATACAGTCAATATAGACCTGGCCTCTCAGGCTCACTCAGCTAGAATGGGGAATTCCACCCTAGGTAGTATCTCTCAAAGTACACATCTAGTACTGGCTCGTAATATACTATACAGTTGTAATTACGGCTGAGTGTATGTTTCCAACATGATATAAGGGCCACCTAGCTCTATAGGTTCCCTAATGCTCTACAGATCGACACAAGGCCCCAAACATGGCTACCAGCCCAATTGCACAGTTATAATCTTATTGACAGTCATAACACACACCATACTTATTAGTCCGGAAGGACCAAGTCCAAGTCCCCAATCACGATGTCACCACGCTCGTCACAAGACGCGTGTCCCATCTCAACATAGCACTGTGAAGTGCTAGTACAGGGTTTCAAACCCTCAGTACATTATTTAATATCACCACTCACCTCGAACAGGTAGAAGCCTTAGTCCTCTTGCGCTTGCCTCGCAAATCAATCTCCTCGGATGCCAAATCTGTTCAAAATCAATGATAATACATCAATATATGCCAAATTTACGCAACTCATTCGAAATAACCCAAATTGCATCAAAACCCACGAAGTTGTCAAAACCCGACTTTTGGTACGCTTCTCAAAAAATTATGAAACTCACATTTCGGAATCCTCGTCTCTCCACGAGTCCGTACATACAAAGAACTCCCAATTCGGACCACAAATGGTTCTTCAAATCCCCATTTTAAGATTTTTGCTCAAAGCCCTAATTTTCTTGATTTCTTACCCAAATTCAGAGAATTAATGGAAGATTCTTTGATAAAATCATGTATTTAACTCATAAAACTTACCTCCAATGATTCCCCGTCGAAATCCCTTCAATTCCCGTCCAAAAGCTCTCAAGAATGACCAAAAATGGTGGAAAAATGGGTTGATTTCGCGACTGGAATATTTTAAAAACATTCTGCCCAGGCATATTACTCATCGCGATCGCGAGAATGGCTCTCTGCGATCGCGGAGAACAAAATTTGGCCCAAAATTTACCCTTCGCGATCGCGGTGAACAAATTCCGGTTCCTCCGGACAGGCTTCAGTATAATGGTCATAACGTTTTGCACACAACTCCGAATGATGAATGGTTTGATGTTCTGGAAATAAGACACATAGGGCTATAACTTTCATTTGATTCTCATTCCCTGAATCCGTATACATTTCTAGATATAAGCTTCCCAATTTATATATGTGTATTAGAGATCCTTCTCGGATACCCTAAAGTTTAACGTCCATAACAATTTACAAAAATGTCCAAATCACGATTTCTTTATCTTTCTCAAAACTAGACACGATGAGCTACAACGTTTGTTTAAGAATCACCTTAAAATTCCTTGTAGATTGAAAGATATAAGCGTCCGAAGTAGGATCAATGCAACAGAAATTTTCCTTCTTCGCGATCGCGGAGCATTTCACGCGATCGCGATTCATTAATACTTTTGGCACATTTTACTCACCGCGATCGCGTCCCATTGTCCGCAATCGTGTAGAACACTGCTACAGACATAAACTAGCAGTTAAAAATGGCCTAGAAATGGTCCGAAACCACCCCGAAACTCACCCGAGGCCCCCGGGACCTCAACCAAAAGCACCAACACGTCCTATAACCTTATTCGAACTTGTTCCAATCATCAAAACTCTATCGTTAACATCAAAATCGTCCATTTTCAACAAATTCAAGCTTAAGTTTAACTTTAACTTTAAAAATTCACATTCGATCAAAAACTCGACCAAACGATGTCTGAATGACCTGATATTTTGCAGGCATATCCAAAATCACATGACGAAGCTACTGAAACTGTCGGAATTCCATTCCGACTTCCGGATCAAAATTTCGCCTATCGATCGGATATCGCCAAAACTCAACTTTAGCCAATTCAAGCCTAAATCTACTCCGGACCTCCAAATTCACTTCCGATCACTTTCCTAGCTCGTAAATGACCTCCCGGAGCTGACCAAATCATCAGAATTCGATTCCGAGCTCTCTAACTCACAAGTCAACGTCCAGTTGACTTTTCCCAACTACTCCTTCTTCTAAGAGACTTTTTGTCTCATTTCCAACTAAACTCAACTCGAATTGACTCAAACTCACCAAACATGCATATTGAAACATTAACAAGCATTTAACGGGGATAACAAGATGATAACTCACATGATGACGGGCCGGGTCATCACATTCTCCCCAACTTAAGCAAACGCTCGTCCTCGAGCGGACCCAGAGATGTATTAGATTCAACACAATAGCTGAATGACACCACCAAGTATATACTCGGGGTGATACCACTTCACTCTATCATTCATAAGTTCGATAACATTATATAATTGAATTTCCACAGTCTATCTGAACCACAAACCACATTGCACTTTCCGAAATCATATACCAAATTTGAATCCCACATCTATACTTAGAGTACACACGATCCAACTGTAATAGCCAACTCGCCACTCCGGGTGAGATCACATGATGTATCAAACAACCCAATCACTCGATACAATAATCTCTAATCACGACAACTAGCCAAAATAGCCAAATACTAGCAGAAATAACCTTTCTCATTAGCTAGTCTTATTCCAACACCTTCATATCCTGCCCACGGTAACTAAAGCACGCGATATACCGAACCCATCTCTCGGGTCAACCATTCGTGAATCCATTTCCCTTTTGAAACTGATACCACATTAGGTTTTGGAGCCAAACCTCGATATTACCTTTCTAACAAGCTAAGATCAAATATGCCGGTACTCATTAATGACTCAAGCGATCATTTCGATTATAACACACCACACTGGTGATATGACACTTGAACACTGGCCTAAGACGCGACGAGCACAACACAGGCTCCAATAAGAATGGTCTGAACACACTCGAATCATGACAACAGACTCACATAAAGAGCTATAATTCAACTTCCTCAATACCATCACAACACATAACTGAGATCTCATCTCACATCATAGAATTAGAGTACCCGAATCCTCATCGAAAGGTCATAACACCACGTGACCTTGCCACAGCTCCTGATTCCATCCAAACACTATTACTCCTGAAGCACCTCAAGTCACCATGCTCAGAGCGGTTAGCCACGCACAGATCTAGGTCTGAACCCAAGCAATAAATCACAGCCTACGGTGATACAATTGATATACGCTATCAAATCCTGAAAGGACACACCTGATGTGTTATTCCCCGAGCGATACCCAATATGGACTATTCCTCAGAAGCTAGGAAGTATTGTATACAAAGTAACATATTGGAAGCTATATTTTCCACATCACACTATTGCGGCGCGCAACCCGTTCCAATAACATACCCGTGGCAGTGTTCCACCCGATCCAGATACCATACCTGTGGCGGTGTGCCACCCGATCCTGATACCATACATGTGGCGGCGTGCCACCCGATCCAAATACTATACCTGTGGCGGCGTGCCACCCGATCCACGAATACATCTAGCAAGGGAAATGCACATCGAGTCAAGTTGCTCATTGCAACAAACATATATATATAGTCTCAAGCTCGGCCGCATGAAACGCATCCGACAAAGTTCCTCAATACTGGAGTTGAATCGATGGTAGATACCTCTACACTGACATTCGCCACGAAGTCCCAACTGACAAAGCAATACCTACCAGTCATCCGCTGGCCCTATGGTACATCTACCCTGCTGGAGCATGATCTGATGTACTCTGCCATGCAGTTGTGACATTTTCCTAACATAGTCCATATCACATTAGTCTAGACAACCTGACTTATGACAACTAGTCTGCAATCATATATCATTATTCAAATTCGTCATATCAAGTAACGAGAGAGCCACTAGGGCTTCCAATTACCAATAACCGCTAAACGGTGTTGATACACACGACATACCACCAATGCGTAGGCGGATTAAAAGAACTTCTAGTTTCTAACATATATATAACACATGAATCATTATGACTGATTCCACACTCCACCATACGAATATATAACACACATCAAGCATTCATTCATACCACGTAAGCCATTCAGAAATCTCCTTATGCCCTTTACAACTCAATCATCATTGTCAATCCAACAAGAGGATACCACCACACCACTAGATATTATCAATTTATATTACCTGGCCCTTTTGACCATATACTCTGCCGAATTACTAGAATAGCAGTACCATTTTCCTCAATCACCAGGAAGCTTGATTTGCAGATTATCTGTAGCTGCCCACGTTGCTTGGGGATTTTTATGACTTCCCATATATTATGAACTGATCTCAAAACCCTGAACATGCCGTTATCGTCTATTCATAACATATCACACATAGCATTCTACACCAAGATACATGGAGATTTTCTATCCCTCTCATACTCCGCAAACATCGACGCACTCAACTAGTCAAGGACCTTCATGATCCCATATAGAAGAAAAATCATTACATATTCCATGCTTCGCATACCGATAGGAATATACTCATTTTCAAACCATGATAAAACACATCACAACTCTTTCTTCCCATTCATTGCATAAGCTTAACTGCCACGACTGAGTCTTTTTACCCACACCGAGCTGTGCAACTGCAAGCACCTCAAGAGCTTTGTTGCACCATATCTGCAAGACTCATTACTTCGAACATACACCAGGAGTTACTCATGAGCTTTTCATACTGTTCCAGTTTATTATCATCTTTAATTTAATATTCTCCTTCACTGGAGGATCACAATACCTCAACTCAGGTTACCATACGAGACTCATACACAAGACCACGCGGTCTAAGGCTCACGACCGCTGAATACTCCCTCAGATGTTTCCCAGAAGTACCACAATCTACAACAATTTACCTTGAAGAACTTCCTGCAGGTTTGAATTTGTTATCATTACCTTCCAATACGGATACATAGAAACCCATAATTCACATAATATAACACAAGTCTTGATCTCTTCTAATGAAACCACCATCTTTAGCGGCATGCACAACCTTAAAACTCCTGACCGTTATAAGAAAAATCTTGAACACCGCAGGACTATTCTCGGGCGTCATTCACCCTTATTCAGTTATCATTCAATTGTCTTATTAAACAGAACCACTCGTGCCTTGTTAGAACTCTTACATCGCAGAACATGATTACATTCAGATATAATTAGCTACCTTTCTTTTCTATACACCGAACATTCTTTACCAACATAAGTTCAAAACATCCTAGTATTTCTTCACATCTATGAAGCACCATAACCTTTATCAAAATTTCCCAACATACCCAGAGACAGGATCAACATAGCACACAACAGTGCAATTAGTTAATCAATAACAACCTCCCCAACTTGGCTCGGAGCCATACACCCAAGCACTTTCAGCCACTCATAGCATTCTTACTCAAATGATGCCACAATGTTCTAGTTAGATTAAACTCAAGTCATTTACAAGCTTCGGCAGAGATTCGAATCATCACACATCTTAACTCTTTTGCGACTCTCGCATTTATACACACACCATTTAAGCCTATTCTCCAGGTGACAAAATTATTTTCTAAGCCCCAAATTTTCTAGAAATGTCGACAGAGTTTCCTCTGCAATTTGGCCTATCCACCTGCCAGCGGATCACCAAAATCGTCCTAACAATACATCCGCAACTCGACAAGACATCACAATGCATATCAAACATAAATCTCAATACTACACAATTATATCATCAGCATTAGTATAGGAACATGCGCTGCACCTGCTCAAATCATAACACACATACCTTTCACCATGATACACCTAGCACAACCAATTCAGTTTTCTTGAGTTTGAACTCATACTACCACACATAGTGCACTTTACATTTCCGCTAAGAGGCAATGAACATATTTCTCACGCCCATAGCTAGGGCTACATATCAAATCACAATAAGAACCGAATACCTTACAGCTCTCCCATTATCAAACTGCCATTTTCACAATTAAAATCAATACCGATCGTATGAACTTCATAATACCGGCTCGCGAAATTAGCACCTTGGTGCTCAAGTCATAGACATGGATCCGGCCTCAAGTCCTCCAGACAGGCCCAACATGAACTCATAGAGATTATATCTCGTCCCTCGATTAGGGAATCATAAGCCATCAAGGCAAATTTATCACTAAGCACTCGAGTGCACTTACAAACGTGTAGAAGGAATTTCAATAATTACATCTCAAGCTGAATAAAGCACGCACGATAAGAATTTCAAGAATTGAAACTTTCCTAAAAGGTTTGCAGCCTCCCGAGGATAAGTACAGGCGTCCCCGTACCGATCCACGAGATTGTACCAACCGGCTCATGACTCGCGAGACCTGTTAACCTAGGCTCTGATACAAACTTGTCACGACCTAAACCCTGGTCGTGACGGTGCCCAACACAATGCTAGGCAAGCCCGACCATATTATCTCTTAAACCATCCAATTATTAATTCCAGTTAAACTTAAACAGCGAGTGTTCAATACAATATGATAAACGCAATAGTAGCAACAAACAAGATACAGTCCCGATCAAATCGTGGTGTCACGAGTCTGAGCCTCTACAGAATAAACATCCCGATACAACCAAGTATAAGCAAGATGGAAATAGAAAAATAATAATGAAGGAGAAAACTAGTTCTGCAGACGCCGGCAGCTACCTCGTAGTCTCTGCAAAAGTAGATATGAGTAAGCGGCTACAACAACTCAACTGCTCTCGGGCACCTGTGAATGTGCACAAAAAGTGCAGGGGAGTGGGGTGAGTATATTTCAACTCAGTGAGTAATAATAATAAACAATAACTGAAAGTATGAACTCCTGTACCATCACTAAACAGTTCTAAGGCAAACCCCCACAAGTAAGTCATCACTACAACGAGTACTCTGATCTCTAGTCCACATCTACCTCAACAAGGTCCAACACTGACCAAACTCTCACTCGTACCACTTTGATGTACAACCATCTCAATATATGGATATAAATACATGTCTACAATGTATAAGTATTTAAGTATGTATAAGGATATGAATAAGTATAATGCTGCGGCATGCAGCCCGCTCCAATACATATACCGCTACGGCGTGCAGCCCGCTCCATTTAACGTCGACGGCGCTCAATGGGGGTGTATACAGACTTCGGAGGGGCTCCCTAGGCCCAAATGCTATGATACTGCGGCGTGCAGTCCGATCCACACATATATTACTACGGCGTGCAGTCCGATCGAATATATATATACATATATAGCTATACTGCTGCGGCGTGCAGCCCGATCCCATAATATACACCAGCGCTCACTGAGAATGTGTGCAGACTCAGACTCCGAAGGGGCTCTTACATCCCAATCGCAATGATACTGCAGCGTGCAGTCCATCCCACATGTATATTACTGCGGCGAGCAGTCCGATCCAATATACATACTGCTGCGGCGTGCAGCCCGATCCAATAATGGTATATATATAATACCTCATAATGGGTCCTCGACCCTATCCCAGTCAGTATATGCTTGGCCTCTCAGGCCCAATATAATATATCTCAGTGGGTCCTCGACCCTAATTCAGTCAATATAGACCTGGCCTCTCAGGCTCACTCAGCTAGAATGGGGAATTCCACCCTAGGTAGTATCTCTCAAAGTACACATCTAGTACTGGCTCGTAATATACTATACATTTGTAATTATGGCTGAGTGTATGTTTCCAATATGATATAAGGGTCACCTAGCTCTATAGGTTCCCTAATGCTCTACGGATCGGCACAAGGCCCCAAACATGGCTACCAGCCCAATTGCACAGTTATAATCTTATTGACAATCATAACACACAGCATACTTGTTAGTTGGGAACGACCAAGTCCAAGTCCCCAATCACAATGTCACCACGCTCGTCACAAGACGCGTGTCCCATCTCAACATAGCACTGTGAAGTGCTAGTACGGGGTTTCAAACCCTCAGTACATTATTTACTATCACCACTCACCTCGAACAGGTAGAAGCCTTAGTCCGTCTTGCGCTTGCCTCGCAAATCAATCTCCTCGGATGCCAAATCTGTTCAAAATCAATGATAATACATCAATATATGCCAAATTTACGCAACTCATTCGAAATAACCCAAATTGCATCAAAACCCACGAAGTTGTCAAAACCCGACTTTTGGTATGCTTCTAAAAAATTATGAAACTCACATTTTCGAAATCCTCGTCTCTCCACGAGTCCGTACATACAAAGAACTCCCAATTTGGACCACAAATGGTCCTTCAAATCCCCATTTTAAGAATTTTGCTCAAAGCCCTAATTTTCTTGATTTCTTACCCAAATTGAGAGAATTAATGGAAGATTCTTTGATAAAATCATGTATTTAACTCATAAAACTTACCTCCAATGATTCCCCGTCGAAATTCCTTCAATTCCCGTCCAAAAGCTCTCAAGAATGACCAAAAATGGTGGAACAAATGGGTTGATTTCGCGACTGATATGTTTTAAACACATTCTGCCCAGGCATATTACTCATCGCGATCGCGGGAATGGCTCTGCGATCGCGGAGAACAAAATTTGGCCCAAAATTTACCCTTCGCGATTGCGGGAAAGGCTTCACGATCGCGGTGAACAAATTCCGGTTCCTCCGAACAGGCTTCAGTATAATGGTCATAACATTTTCCACACAACTCCGAATGATGAATGGTTTGATGTTCTGGAAACTAGACAGATAGGGCTATAACTATCATTTGATACTCATTCCCTGAATCCGTATACATTTCTAGATATAAGGTTCCCAATTTATACATGTGTATTAGAGATCCTTCTCGGACACCCTATAGTGTAACGTCCATAACTATTTACACAAATGTCCAAGTCACAATTGCTTTATCTATCTGAAAACTAGACACGATGAGCAACAACTTTAGTTTTTGAATCACCTTACAATTTCTTGTAGATAAAAAGATATGAGCTTCCGAAGTAGGATCAATGCAACAGAAATTTTCCTTCTTCGCGATCGCGGAGCATTTCACGCGATCGCGATTCATTAATATTTTTGGCACATTTTACTCACCGCGATCGCATCCCATTGTCCGCGATCGCGTAGAACACTGCTACAGACATAAACCAGCAGTTAAAAATGGCCTAGAAATGGTCCGAAACCACCCCGAAACTCACCAGAGGCCCCCGGGACCTCAACCAAAAGCACCAACACATCCTATAACCTTATTCGAACTTGTTCCAATCATCAAAACTCTATCGTTAACATCAAAATCGTCCGTTTTCAACAAATTCAAGCTTAAGTTTAACTTTAACTTCAAAAATTCACATTCGATCAAAAACTCGACCAAACAATGTCTGAATGACCTGAAATTTTGCAGGCACATCCAAAATCACATGACGAAGCTACTGAAACTGTCGGAATACCATTCCGACTCTCCGATCAAAATCTCGCCTATCGATCGGATATCGCCAAAACTCAACTTTAGCCAATTCAAGCCTAAATCTACTCCGGATCTCCAAATTCACTTCCGATCGCTTTCCTAGCTCATAAATGACCTCCCGGAGCTGACCGAATCATCAGAATTCGATTCCGAGCTCTCTAACTCACAAGTCAACGTCCAGTTGACTTTTCCCAACTACTCCTTCTTCTAAGAGACTTTTTGTCTCATTTCCAACTAAACTCAACCTGAATTGACTCAAACTCGCCAAACATGCATATTGAAACATTAACAACCATTTAACGGGGATAACAAAGTGATAACTCACATGATAACGGGCCGGGTCATCACAATAAATATATATATATATATATTATCGGGATTTAACCAATAATCTCTGCATCAACAATATTTATAATTACCGGTTTTGAACCAATAATTAATAATAATTCAACAATTTATCTCCGTTACCGGTGTGACACCAATAACTCTTAATCAACAATTCGTACGCAACTAAATTCCTATTCCTTCAAGCTAGGATAGAACAAACACTTACCTCGAAAGTTTACGAACGATTCAATCCGTAGCAATGCCTTTTCCTTTCAAATTTGGCTCCAATCCAATCGTATCTATACATAATTGATTTAATATGATCAATTCTACTTAACAAACTAGTTCATATTGTTAAATATGATTTTTACAACATTCTGCCCGGAATAGTAAAAATTGACCCCGGGCCCACATAATCGAAACTCAAGTTTCGAACCAAAATAAGTTCACCCAATCATCCATGAGTTCAAATATACAATTTGTTCTTAAGTTCGACTCCAAAACGAGGTCTAGATCGCAAATTCTTTGAAACCCCTTACTATACTCAAATTCTCAATTTTTCTACCCATTTACACATATTTAGGCTTAGGAATTCAAATAATATTGATGGAAAATGAAGAAAAAGAGGTAAGAATCAATTACCCAAGAAGTATGAAGAAGGATTGCTCAAGAATCGCCCAAGAAGCTGTGGAGAAGAGAGGGTTTTGTGAAAATGGGATAAAATCGCATAAGTGTTCTGTTTTGGGTATTAATTCACTGGGCGAAAATTTGCCCTTCGCGTTTGCGTGCACAGTGTCGCGTTCGCGAAGGGTTGGATAGAAATGGGCATCACGTTCGCATTGACACAGTCGCGAACGCATAGAAGAAAATCCGGGGGCTTACAATTTGGCCTACGCGAGCACGTGGTGCCTTACGCGAACGCGTAGAAGAGGCAGGCGAGGCTCCGCGAACGCGGGAGCCTTCATGCGAACGCGTAGAGGTAAAAGGCTGAGGTCCAAGTTGTTGTACGCGAACGCGATCATATGGACGCGAACGCGAAGAAGGGGAAGGAGAAGCCTTCGCGAACGCGACCAGATGGACGCGAACGCAAAGGATGAATATCTGCTGCAGATTTTTTGCAGCTTTTCCAAGTCCAAAACCAGCCCGATGCCTATCCGAAACTCACCCGAGCCATCGAGGCTCCAAACCAAATATGCACACTAACTCAATAACATCATACGAACTTGCTCGAGCGATCAAATCACCAAAATGACATCAAAATCAATGAATTGAGCCTTAAAACTCAATAATTCTTTCAAATTTCATAATTTCCAAAATTTTCAATATAAGGCCGAAACACGTCAAACGATGTCCGTTTTCAACCAAACTTTACAGGAAGCGCTTAACCAACATATATGATCTGTATCGGGCGTCGGAACCAAAATATGAGCCCGATACCAGTACTTTTTTGTTACAACCCATATCCACACACGTTAGTTCATTCCATAAGTTAGATAACACAAATCCAAGAAGGAATTATCCTTGAGATGATAAGAAGTTAATCCGATTAATCTTAAGTGATACAAGGGTGCATAAGGGTGATTAACAAGTATTAGAAGTTAAACGAATCAAGGATGTTGTAACTCGTACTTTTGGGTAAACCTATAGATGCTTAGTATACTTAGGAGGTCATGATTTAAGGTATTTGAATCATATAATATCCGTATCATAATTCTTGAAGTCAAACGAGTTATGAATCAAAAGTCGACAAAAGTTGTTGCAACTTAGGTTCATAGTTTTACCTAAACTTTAGGTCAAATGTTATTAAGTATTTCTCCCAATATACTTGGAATTACGGGGTGATCTACCCACCAAATTGAAGATCTATGAGTCTAGTTTCCAACGCATTAAAGGGTTTAGCAATAGGACATTGGAATAGAGAGATATAGACATTTTCGTGAGACTGCACAAGCTGCTAGGTGCAAGTAGGTGAGTCACCTACTTGGTTAAATGTCGGCCCAAAAGAGGGAATTTCGGGTCAGATAAGCAGCCCATTAAAAGGCTTATCTTCTGCAATATATCCCTCTTTATATCTCACAAATAACCAGACCTAAGACCCTGCAAAATTCCTCCCAAAAATTATCCACAAACCCTAATTGATTTTCCCTCTCTTTCAAGTTCAAATTGGGGGTAAACACTAGAGTTTGAAGAACCAAGTTAAAGGCTGAGTTATCCAACAACAAAGGTGAGTTTACTGCTATATTTCATACATTTATTCTGCTTTAAATTCATGGTAATTCGTTATATACATGTAAGAACTCACGGGACGGTGATCGGAAGCCGTGAGTTCAAGTTATTCACTTGTAGCGGACTGTTTTGTGGACTGTTTTGTGGACTGTTTGGTGTTGCTGTTGGGCTGCGTTTTTATTACTGTTTTGTGGAGTTTTGGAGGAGGCAGGGTGTGGAGAAACACCATATATATGTTGGGTTGTGGTCTGCTAGTTCTTCGTAATATTTTTGGGTCATTTGGTACGACTATAGTGGCCGTCATATGTATGATGTGATTAGGTTGTGTGTGGACTGTTTTGGGAGGCTCAATATGTTTATTATTGATGTTGTTTAGGCTGTTTGGTGATTTTTTTGAATGGTGTGAAGTCATATATATAGGGGAGGTGTTGTCCGTTTCATCACAAAATAGGTTGTGATTGGTACATAATAGTTGCGACGCTTAAACGTTAACGATAGTGTCATTTCTCCTATTGTAGACTAAGGAGTCGTGACGTTTGCATAGCTTGAGGTTGTGGCAGTATATACAAGGTATGTGTGGCTATCCCTTTCCTTCTTTTGCACGACTCCGATTAACATAATGTAATGAACGAGCGTCCAAATATACTCTATTCTTAGAAGCTAGCAGTACTTACATTGTTTCCCCTCTTATGGAACGATTGATGTTGATGTTGCTTCTCTTATTCTTATGTTATCAATCTTGTTGGTACTTCCGGATTCCTATAAGGTTCATAGTGAAGAGTTAGTCCTAATAAGGTGTACATAGGATGCCGACCTTATGTCACTCGAAAGGTCTACAAGGTGTTTCCATGAGTCGAGCATGCATTATATATATGTATCTATTTTACTCTACCGAGCCGCGCTATAATCGGCCGGGTACGGCACCTATTGTGCAACCATTGATCAGTTGGATTTTACCGAGCTCCACGTGGCCGGGTACGATTCTACCGAGCCTTATAATGGCCGGGTATGTTTTTACCGAGCCTATTACGGCCGGGTACGATATGATGATGATGATGCCCACAGAGGCATATGTTTTAAAAGATTATGTATTTATACATATGTATCATGCATTTCATGTCAGTAGCCCTCAGAGGTACTCAGATGTTACAAGTTGTATATTCTCTATCCCTGCTTACATTACTGTTCATATTTATGGTTCTCTGCCTTACATACTCAGTACTTTACTCGTACTGACTTCCATTTGTTTGTGGATACTGCATGATTTGCTGCGGGTCCTGATAGACAGGCAGGTGCAGCTCCCCCATCACAGTAGGTTGTCCAGTTCAGCGGTGATTGGCGAGATCCCTTCTCCGGACTTGCCTTGGTCTTGGTATGCATTTTTGTTATAGACATTATGGGTATGTCGGGGCCCTGTTCCGGCCATGTTGCAGCACTTATGTTCCTTTAGAGGCTCATAGACAAGTCTCGACTCATGTATAGTTTGGTATGCCTTGTCGGCTGGTTTTTGTTGTATAGTCTTTCATTTTAGCGTGGTAGCTTGTACCATATGTATATAGTTTCTTGATTGTCTAGTCATCCCATGTTATGTAGGTTCATGCAATCATATTTTATTGTTGGTTGTTCATGATCCATGTCTACCATTTATATTGGTCTCGTCAGCCTAAAAGATAATAAAGAAGGTTAGATAAAATGTACGTTGGTGCTCGGCAAGTATGGTCGGGTGCTAGTCATGGTCCTCCAGTTTGGGTCGTGACAAACTTGGTATCGGAGCAAGTCTGTCCTAGGGATTGTCTATGAGCCATGTCTAGTAGAGTCTTGATTATGGATGTGTAGCGCGCCACATTTATAATCGGGAGGCTACATGACATCTAGGGTTGTTACCTTCTTCCCGAATCTAGATCGTGCATAGAGTTGAGTCGTAAGTGTTCGTCTCTAATATTCACCTTGTTTTCTTTCAGCAATGCCTTCGACTAGGAAACAAACAATTAGTAGACGGCTTGATACGACTGCGGGAGAGGGTACAAGTCAGGTGCCCCAAGCCAGAGCAGGCCAAAGTGAGGCTCAGAGTGAGATGCCGTCTCATACCTCATCTACTCTGTCTCCTCCAGAGGATATTAGGTGGCACCCAGCACCTCCAGCTCCTCCGTCTGGCACTAAAGACCAGGATATGCGGGGTGCTTTGCAGTTATTGACTAGCTTGGTAGCTGCTCAGGCTCAGAGGCAGAATATAGGTGTTGCTGATAACCAGTTAGTACAAGAGTTCGTGATTTTATTAATTTAGACCCTCCGGTGTTTACCGGATCAGACCCCAAGGAGGATCCGCAGACTTTTATTGACCAGGTTCATCGTACACTACGGGTTATGCATGTTAGTGATATAGAGGCAGTAGAGTTGTCTTCTTATCGGCTACGGGATTTAGCGGTTCTTTGGTATGATAGTTGGGAGAGATCCAGGGGTCCGAACGCTCCTCCAGCTGTGTGGAAGGATTTTTCTGAGGCCTTTCTTCGTCACTATTTGCCAGTTGAGATACGACGAGCTAGAGCTGATAAGTTCTTGAACCTTAGACAAGGTAATATGAGTGTGCGAGTGTATAGTATGCAGTTTGATTCTTTAGCAAGGTATGCTCCCCATATGGTGGCCGAGATGAGTGATAGGGTGCATTTGTTCGTGAACGGGTTGGGACCCCATCCGATTAATGAGTGTATGACAGCCTCCTTGGTAGAAGGCATAGATATTTCCCGTATTCAAGCTTATGCTCGGACCCTAGAGGATCGTAAGCGCCAGCAGAGGGCAGATAGGGAGCAGGATAGGGGCCAGCATAAGAGGGCGAGATTTGCAAGGAATTCTGATGACTTAAGAGGCAGCGCCAGGCCCCAGTCTTCGAGGAGTTCGGCGCCATCTGTAGCTAGTGCTCCTACACAGTTTCAGAGGCCTCGATATGATCGATCCTATTCTGGTCCAGGTCGGAGTTCGCAGGCATCTGGATCGCAACATCACAGGGATACTAGTCAAACGAAACCCCAACACCACGTTGTGATCAGTGCGGCAAGGCCCACTTTGGACTGTGCCGTCGAGGTTCTGATGCGTGTTATTCTTGCGGACAGCCTGGCCATATGATGAGGGATTGTCCTAACGGGGGAGGTGATGGTATGGCTCAACCGACTAGATCTGTGTCTGGTTCTTCCTCATCAGTTCGACCTCCAGCACGGGGTTTTCAGCAGTCGACAGGTCGTGGTAGAGGTAGAGGTGCAGGGCCGAGTTCGAGTGGTGTTCAAAATCGAACATATGCTCTAGTAGGTCGACAGGGATCTCGAGTCGTCTCCAGATGTTGTTACGGGTATATTATCTGTGTTTTCTTATGATGTATATGCGTTGATTGATCCGGGATCTACATTATCATATGTTACACCCTTTGTGGCTAATAAGTTTGGCATTGAACCTGAATTGATAAGTAAACCCCTTGCGGTATCTACTCCAATAGGAGATTCCGTGATTGCTAGAAGGGTATATAGAGGTTGCACTGTGATGATTTGTAGTCGTCAAACCTCGGCAGATTTATTTGAGTTAGAAATGGTTGATTTTGATGTGATACTGGGAATGGACTGGTTGGCCTCATGCTATGCAAATGTTGACTGTCGCATGAAGATGGTTAGGTTTCAATTTCCTGGTGAAACCGTCATTGAATGGAAGGGGAACATTGCTACATCGAAAGGAAGGTTTATTTCCTATCTTAAGGCAAGGAAAATGATCTTAAAAGGTTACATTTATCATCTTGTTCGCGTTAGGGATGCTGAGGCGAAGCTGCCTACTCTACAATCTATCCCCGTGGTCAATGAATTTCCATATGTTTTCCCAAATGAACTCCCGGGTCTTCCTCCAGAAAGGGAGATTGAGTTTAGCATTGATGTGTTGTCTGACACTCAACCGATCTCTATCCCTCCATATAGAATGGCCCCGGCAGAGCTGCGAGAGTTGAAGGCGCAGTTAAAGGACTTGCTGGATAAGGGCTTCATTAGGCCTAGCACTTCACCTTGGGGTGCTCCAGTCTTATTCGTGCGGAAGAAAGATGGGTCATTACGGATGTGTATCGACTATCGGCAGGTTGAATAAGTTTACTATAAAGAACAAGTATCCACTTCCAAGAATTGACGACCTGTTTGACCAACTCCAAGGTGCCAAGTATTTCTCCAAGATTGACTTACGTTCAGGGTATCATCAGGTGAGGGTTAAGGAGAAGGATATTCCAAAGACGGCCTTTCGGACAAGATATGGACACTTTGAGTTCTTGGTGATGTCGTTTGGGCTAACAAATGCCCCAGCAGCTTTTATGGATCTCATTCGTGATTGCTGTATTCAGGCCCTATCTTGATGTGTTCGTGATTGTATTCATTGATGACATTCTGGTGTATTCTCGTTCGGAGGAGGAACATGCGAGCCACTTGCGGATAGTATTACAAATGCTTCAGGATCGTAAGTTATATGCTAATCTCGCCAAATGTGAATTCTGGCTGAACTCAGTAGCATTCCTTGGCCATGTGATATCTGACGAGGGTATTAGTGTCGACACTCGGAAGATTGATGCAGTAAAGAATTGGCCGAGACCTACAACACCATCAGAAGTTCGTAGCTTCCTAGGGCTAAGAGGATATTATAGGCGGTTTGTAGAAGGGTTTTCCTCTATATCAGCACCATTGAATAAGTTAACACAGAAAGCTACCAAGTTCCAGTGGTCTAACACTTGTGAACGTAGTTTTCAAGAGCTGAAGGATCGATTGACATCCGCACCGGTGCTCACTCTCCCTGAAGGAACAGAAGGATATGTGGTATATTGTGATGCCTCAGGTATAGGTTTGGGGTGCGTGTTGATGCAGCATAGGAAGGTGATTTCCTATGTATCAAGACAATTGAAGAAGCATGAAAAGAATTATCCAACCCATGATTTGGAATTGGTTGCAGTAATATATGCTTTGAAGATATGGCGGCACTACTTATACGGCGTCCATGTTGACATCTACACAGATCACAAGAGTCTACAATACATCTTCAAGCAGAAAGAGTTGAATTTGAGGCAGCGTAGGTAGCTTGAATTACTGAAGGACTACGACGTCGAAATATTGTATCATCCCGGTAAAGCCAATGTTGTGGCAGATGCTCTCAGCCGTAAGTCAATGGGAAGCTTAGTACATATTGATGCAGGTAGATGGGGGTTGACTAAAGAGCTTCATCAGCTAGCCAATATGAGAATCAGATTGTTAGACTCTGATGACGGAAGTGTTACTGTACAAAATACATCAGAATCATCTTTGGTAGGAGAGGTAAAAGCACGGCAATATGAAGATCCTATCTTACTACGATTGAGAGAGAACATTCAGCAGTGTAAAATTACGGCTTTTGAGATCGGAGGAGATGGGGCACTGAGATACCAGGGCCGATTATGTGTGCCGAATGTAGCAGGGTTGCGAGAAAAGATTATGAATGAAATTCATCAATCCCGATATTCCATCCATCCTGGCTTAACAAAGATGTATCATGATGTCAAGGAGCAGTATTGGTGGGATAACATGAAAAAGTCTATTGCAGAATTTGTAGCCCAGTGTCCCAATTGTCAACAAGTAAAGATAGAACATCAGAAACCCGGTGGATTGCTTCAGAATATAGAAATTCCGACCTGGAAATGGGAGGTGATTAATATGGACTTCGTTATTGGATTACCTCGATCTTATCATAAGTTTGACTCTATCTGGGTGATAGTTGATCGACTTACAAAATGTGCTCATTTTCTACCAGTTAAGACAACTTACTCGGCTGAAGATTATGCGAAGTTGTATATCAAGGAGATTGTTAGGCTTCATGGTGTGCCGGTATCTATTATATCAGATCGAGGAGATCAATTTACGGCTAACTTTTGGAGGTCTTTTCAGAAAGGTTTAGGCACACAGGTGAATCTCAGCACTGCATTTCATCCGCAGACTGACGAACAGGCTGAACGTACCATTCAGACATTGGAAGATATGCTACGAGCATGTGTTCTAGATTTTAAGGGAAATTGGGATGACCATCTTCCACTCATAGAATTTGCCTACAATAATAGCTACCATTCCAATATTAAAATGGCCCCATATGAGGCACTATATGGGAGGAGATGTAGATCACACAGTTGGATGGTTTGAAGTCGGTGAAACAGAATTATATGGGCCAGATTTGATTCACCAAGCCATTGGGAAGGTGAAAGTGATACAGGAACGATTGAGGACGGCACAAAGCAGGCAAAAGTCTTATTCCGATGTACGACGTCGTGATCTAGAATTTGAGGTTGGTGATTGGGTTTTCTTGAGGATTTCACCAATGAAGGGTGTTATGCGTTTTGGGAAGAAAGGTAAGCTGAGTCCAAGGTATATCGGTCCGTATAAAATTCTTCAACGAATTGGACAAGTTGCTTATGAGTTAGAATTGCCATCCGAATTAGAATTTGTCCACCCGGTATTCCATGTATCTATGTTGAGGAAATGTATTGGAGACCCTTCTTGAGTTGTCCCTATCAAAGATGTTCAAGTTACGGAGGATCTATCATATGAAGAAGTGCCAGTGGCCATATTAGATCGACAAGTCCGCAAGCTGAGAACAAAAGATGTAGCTTCCGTCAAAGTATTGTGGAGGAACAAGAATATGAAAGAAATGACATGGGAAGCGGAAGAAGAGATGAAGTCTAAATACCCTTACCTATTCCGGAATGATGATAACAAGGATGTTGGTGGAACGCAAGATACATTATAAAGGTGAAATGGCTTTATGAGGTAAGCAATAACTTGAGAACTCTCTTCCTTAATACAAAGTGGTGATATGTAAATAATGTCCATGTCCATAATGCTTTGTGTAGCCTTGTGTGGTCATACTTTGAGCTTCACTGCTTGCAAATTTTGCTAGTGACCATTTTATAGGGGAAAATTGACCAAATATTTCCGTTGGAATCCACGATGATTTGGACTCCCCATAAACCCTTACATTCGAGGACGAATGTTCCTAAGAGGGGGAGGGTGTTACAACCCATATCCACACACGTTAGTTCATTCCATAAGTTAGATAACACAAATCCAAGAAGGAATTATCCTTGAGATGATAAGAAGTTAATCCGATTAATCTTAAGTGATACAAGGGTGCATAATGGTGATTAACAAGTATTAGAAGTTAAACGAATCAAGGATGTTGTAACTCGTACTTTTGGGTAAACCTATAGATGCTTAGTATACTTAGGAGGTCATGATTTAAGGTATTTGAATCATATAATATCCGTATCATAATTCTTGAAGTCAAACGAGTTATGAAACAAAAGTCGACAAAAGTTGTTGCAACTTAGGTTCATAGTTTTACCTAAACTTTAGGTCAAATGTTATTAAGTATTTCTCCCAATATACTTGGAATTACGGAGTGATCTACCCACAAAATTGAAGATCTATGAGTCTAGTTTCCAATGCATTAAACGGTTTAGCAATAGGACATTGGAATAGAGAGATATAGACATTTTCGTGAGACTGCACAAGCTGCTAGGTGCAAGTAGGTGAGTCACCTACTTGGTTAAATGTCGGCCCAAAAGAGGGAATTTCGGGTCAGATAAGCAGCCCATTAAAAGGCTTTTCTTCTGCAATATATCCCTCTTTATATTTCACAAATAACCAGACCTAAGACCCTGCAAAATTCCTCCCAAAAATTATCCACAAACCCTAATTGATTTTCCCTCTCTTTCAAGTTCAAATTGGGGGTAAACACTAGAGTTTGAAGAACCAAGTTAAAGGCTGAGTTATCCAACAACAAAGGTGAGTTTACTGCTATATTTCATACATTTATTCTGCTTTAAATTCATGGTAATTCGTTATATACATGTAAGAACTCACGGGACGGTGATCGGAAGCCGTGAGTTCAAGTTATTCACTTGTAGCGGACTGTTTTGTGGACTGTTTTGTGGACTGTTTGGTGTTGCTGTTGGGCTGCGTTTTTATTACTGTTTTGTGGAGTTTTGGAGGAGGCAGGGTGTGGAGAAACACCATATATATGTTGGGTTGTGGTCTGCTAGTTCTTCGTAATATTTTTGGGTCATTTGGTACGACTATAGTGGCCGTCATATGTATGATGTGATTAGGTTGTGTGTGGACTGTTTTGGGAGGCTCAATATGTTTATTATTGATGTTGTTTAGGCTGTTTGGTGATTGTTTTGATGGTGTGAAGTCATATATATAGGGGAGGTGCTGTCCGTTTCATCACAAAATAGGTTGTGATTGGTACATAATAGTTACGACGCTTAAACGTTAACGATAGTGTCATTTCTCCTATTGTAGACTAAGGGGTCGTGACGTTTGCATAGCTTGAGGTTGTGGCAGTATATACAAGGTATGTGAGGCTATCCCTTTCCTTCTTTTGCACGACTCCGATTAACATAATGTAATGAACGAGCGTCCAAAGATACTCTATTCTTAGAAGCTAGCAGTACTTACATTGTTTACCCTCTTATGGAACGATTGATGTTGATGTTGCTTCTCTTATTCTTATGTTATCAATCTCGTTGGTACTTCCTGATTCCTATAAGGTTCATAGTGAAGAGTTAGTTCTAATAAGGTGTACATAGGATACCGACCTTACGTCACTCCGAAAGGTCTACAAGGTGTTTCCATGAGTCGAGCATGCATTATATATATGTATCTATTTTACTCTACCGAGCCGCGCTATAGTCGGCCGGGTACGGCACCTATTGTGCAACCACTGATCAGTTGGGTTTTACCGAGCTCCACGTGGCCGGGTACGATTCTACCGAGCCTTATAATGGCCGGGTATGTTTTTACCGAGCCTATTACGGCCGGGTACGATATGATGATGATGATGCCCACAGAGGCGTATGTTTTAAAGATTATGTATTTATACATATGTATCATGCATTTCATGTCAGTAGCCCTCAGAGGTACTCAGATGTTACAGGTTGTATATTCTCTATCCCTGCTTACATTGTTGTTCATATTTATGGTTCTCTGCCTTACATACTCAGTACTTTATTCGTACTGACGTCCTTTTATTTGTGGACGCTGCATGTCGTGCTGCAGGTCTTGATAGACAGGCAGGTGTAGCTCCCCCATCACAGTAGGTTGTCCAGTTCAGCGGTGATTGGCGAGATCCCTTCTCCGGACTTGCCTTGGTCTTGGTATGCATTTTTGTTATAGACATTATGGGTATGTCGGGGCCCTGTTCCGGCCATGTTGCAGCACTTATGTTCCTTTAGAGGCTCATAGACAAGTGTCGACTCATGTATAGTTTGGTATGCCTTGTCGGCTGGTTTTTGTTGTACAGTCTTTCATTTTAGCGTGGTAGCTTGTACCATATGTATATAGTTTCTTGATTGTCTGGTCATCCCATGTTATGTAGGTTCATGCAATCATATTTTATTGTTGGTTGTTCATGATCCATGTCTACCATTTATATTGGTCTCGTCGGCCTAAAAGATAATAAAGAAGGTTAGATAAAATGTACGTTGGTGCTCGGCAAGTATGGTCGGATGCTAGTCATGGTCCTCCAGTTTGGGTCGTGACAAATTTGGTATCAGAGCAAGTCTTTTCAGAAAACAATTTAACAGAAAAATTCTTTTACCGGGGTTCTAGACCTCGGATTTCAATTCCGGGCATACGCCCAAGTTCCATATTTTTCTACGGATTTTCTGAGACCGTCAAATCACGGGTCCGGGTCCGTTTACCAAAAATGTTGACCAAAGTCAACCATATCAATATTAATATCAAAATTCTTTAAATTTTTCACATATTTCACATATTTCAACATAAAAATTTTCCAGCTTCATGCCCGAGCTGTGCAAGCAAATGGAGGCAACTATAAATAAGGTTTTCAAGACCTCAGAAGCTCGAAATGATTAATAAAACAAGTGATGACCCTTTGGGTCGTCACATATCATATAGTTCAGCCTTGTTTAAATGCAGTATAATATACATGACATCTCATGTGTGTAATCTTTTTATCCAGTATATTGTACTGGAGTAGTTGATCTTCGGCTATCATATAGTTCAGCCTTGTTTAAATGCAGTATATTATACAGGACATCTCATGTGTGTAATCTTTTTGTCCAGTATATTGTACTGGAGGAGTTGACTTTAGCCTGCATATAGTTCAGCCTTGTTTAAATGCAGTATACTATACAGGATATCTCATGTGTGTAATTGTTTTTCCAGTATATTGTACTGGAGGAGTTGACCTTCGGCTATCATATAGTTCACCCTTGTTTAAATGCAGTATAATATACAGGACATCTCATGTGTGTAATCTTGTCCAGTATATTGTACTGAAGGAGTTTACTTTAGGCTAGCATATAGTTCGGTCTTGTTTAAATGCAGTATAATGTACATGACATCTCATATAGTGTAATCTTGTCCAGTATATTGTACTGGAGGAGTTTACTTTAGACTATCATATAGTTCAGCCTTGTTTAAATGCAGTATAATATACAGGACATCTCATGTGTGTAATCTTGTCCAGTATATACTGGAGGAGTTTACTTTAGGCTAGCATATAGTTCGGTCTTGTTTAAATGCAGTATAATATACATGACATCTTATATAGTGTAATCTTGTCCAGTATATTGTAATGGAGGAGTTTACTTTAGACTATCATATAGTTCAGCCTTATTTAAATGCAGTATAATATACAAGACATCTCATGTGTGTAATCTTGTCCAGTATATTATACTGGAGGAGTTTACTTTAGGCTAGCATATAGTTCAGTCTTGTTTAAATGCAATATAATATACAGGACATCTCATATAGTGTAATCTTGTCCGGTATATTGTACTGGAGGAGTTTACTTAAGACTATCATATAGTTCAGCCTTGTTTAAATGCAGTATAATATACAGGACATCTCATATGTGTAATATTTTTGTCCAGTATATTGTACTGGAGGAGTTGACCTTAGGCTATCATATAGTTCACCCTTGTTTAAATGTAGTATATTATACAGGACATCTCATGTGTGCAATCGTTTTGTCCAGTATATTGTACTGGAGGAGTTGACTTTAGGCTAGCATATAGTTCAGTCTTGTTTAAATGTAGTATAATATAATATACAAGATATCACATTTGTGTAATCTTTTTATGTAACGACTCGGCCCATCGTTACGGGAATTACCACCCCGTTACCTTGCATTTACATATCTTATGCTTTTATATCAATATTAGAGTATATCGGGTGAGTTAGGAGTGATTTGTATTGAAAATGAAGCAAATAGTATGTTTGAAGAAAGCTTGAATGTGGGAAGTCAACCTAGAGTTGACTATTGAGTTAGAGTGTTCAGAACCGGATTCCGATGATTCGACTAGTTTTGTGGGATCATTTATGACTTAGGAGAGCAATCGGAATTGAATTCGGAGGTCCGGTGTAGTTTTAGGCTTGAATTGGCGAAGGTTGATTTTTTGGCGAAAATCGGATGGTAGGTGATATTTTGATCCGGGGGTCGGAATGGAATTACGACAATTTCTGTAGCTTCGTTGTGTGATTTTGGATATGTCTGTAAATTTTCAGGTCATTCGGACATCGTTTGATCGGGTTTTGGATCGAATGTTAGTTTTGAAAGTTTTGAAGAAACTTAGGCTTGAATTCGTGTGTAAATGGTGATTTTGATTTTTTTGGGATGGTGTTTTTGTGATTTGAACAAGTCCGAATCATGTTTTGGAGTATGTTGGTGGCTTTCGTTGGGGTCCCGGGGGCCTCGGGATGATTTCGGACCATCAACCGGGCATATGGGACTTGGCAAAATCTGCAGAAAACTGCAGGTTTCTGCCCAGTCATTTAGACCTTCGCGTTCGCGTGACATGGGCCGCGTTCGCGAAGGCCACACGGATCAAGCATCGCGTTCGCGAGAAGGGGCGTCTCGTTCGCGTAGGCCGGAGGTTTGAGCATCGCGATCGCGTTCCAGTGGTCGCGTTCGCGTAGGTGTGTGAGGGTGAGGCTTCGCGTTCGCGTGACTGGGAGTCGCGAACGCGTAGAAGGAATTTGGGCGGCTGAGAGTTTGAGCATCGCGAATGCGTGGTTGGCGTCGCGCTCGCGAAGGGTAACTAGAAGCCAAGCATCGCGAACGCGTGAGGGCTCACGCGAACGCGTAGAGCAAATTGCTCTGGCAGTGAATTAAATCACAAAATAGAGAGGTCGCAGGTTCATTCACCCAAAACACAATTTTGAGCCCTAGAGAGAAGAAAACTCGAGGAAAACACTGATAAGTCATTGGGTATTCATTGGAGGTAATATTCTTGACTCAAAAAAATCATTTTATGGTAGAGTTAACATCAATCTTCATGAAATTGGGTAGAAATCTTGAAGAATTGTGGCCTAGGTATTGAAAACGGAATTTTGAGTTTTAGAAGGCCATTTGAACTCCGATTTCGATATATTTTATATGCACGGACTCGTGGCAAGACGAGGGTCGCGTTGGTACTAATTTCGGAATTTTCCGAGCAGTGGGCCCGGGGTCGAGTTTTACCAACTTAGTGTATTTATGCGAATTTCATGTAAATTGAAATGGGTTATGATTCTTTGACCCATATTTGATATAATTATTGTGATTTGACTAGATTCTACACACGAGGCAGTGAATTTCAAAGGAAAAGGCATCGCGGACGAGTCTACGACCGGCTAGAGGTGAGTAGTTTGTGTATATGGTAGCCTGAGGGTTCGAAACCCTTGCTTAGCACATTGTGACGCTAGTAGGGCGTGGATCGCACACCGTGGCAGGTGCGGGATTGATTGTGACTAGGGATTGAGACTTGGTCCATCCCGGATGTGAATAATATGTTATTAGTGTTGGAAATACACTGTATTTGATATATTTGTGGGTTGTAAGCCTTGATTGGGGCCTTGTGCCGACCTGTAGTGTCCTTATAGGACAATATTTATGTGATAGTTATATTTGCTTAAATCACTGATCTCAATCCTGGAAATTGAAATCACACTATTGAAATGCTATGTCACCGGCTTTTGCAAATATAATAAAGTTAAAGTATTTTTCATAAATTATGAGCTAGAAACTGGAATTAAGAAAAATGAACTGTTTTGTGACTTATTTGCTTATTGTGGACTGAGAATGGATCGGGCTGCACGCCACACTGGTCGATATGAGGATCGGGTTGCACGTCGCAGCAGTATTGTGCTTGGGCTGTAGGATCCCCTCCGGAGTCTGTACACACCCCCAGTGAGCGCCGTCGACGTTAAATGGATCGGGCTACACGACGTAGTGGTTATGTGCTTTGCATTGCATCTTTATTTGTTGAATTACTCTGTGGTAGCTGTATTGTACTGTTTATGCTAGTTCGTAGGAGGAATCGAACTGTAGTTTAGCTTCATAATGTGGTATTCTGTGGATTTCTTATTTTCAGCTACTTGTATATATTTATTACTCACTGAGTACTTAGTACTCACCTCTACTCCCTGCACCTTTTGTGTGCAGACTCAGGTACTCAGGAGCAGTAGACAGGCATTTCCAGCGTTTGCAGTGTCATATCGAGTTGCTGAGGTAACTGCCTACGTTCGCAGAACCTAGCTTCTCCTCTCCTTTCCAGTTGTTATTTTGTATTTTGTATTGAGACTTGAGTATTTCTATATAGTACTCTCTATTTCTGTTGGGTTTTGTTAGAGGCTCTAGACTTGTGACTCCAGATCTTTGGAAGTGTCAGTATTTTGTTCCTTATTATTATTATTGGAGTTCTTTGACTCATATATTCTTCCTGGAATGTCCATATGGGACTGATAGTCGTTGTGATAAGTAACAGTTGGTCTGGATGGACTAGCTTAATTGTTGGGCGCCATCACGACCGGATTTGGGTCGTGACATTTTATCCAGTATAATACACGGGATATCAGATATGTATAATATTTTTTTCTATTTATTATACTGGATGAGTTTGATTTGTATTAATATAGTATAATATACAATATATGATTTATTTTGTTTCAATCCAGCCATATATATATATTTTATTTTATTTTATTCCAGTATAATATACTAGACATAACATGTGTGTAACCTTTTTATCCAGTATATTATACTGGAGTTATTGAGTTCTAGATAGTATATAGTTGAGTCTTGTTTCATGACAGTATAATATACATACAGGATATCACTTTTGTGTAATATTGTTTCATGACAGTATAATATACATACAGGATATCACTTTTGTGTAATAGAAAATTATAATATACTGGATAACACATATGTGTAATATTTTTTTCCAGTATAATACACTGGACATAACATGTGTGTAAGCTTTTTATCCAGTATACTATACTGGAGTTATTGAGTATAATATACAGCTAATCACATATTTTTAATCTTTTTCCATTATATTATACTGGAGCTTTTGAGATTGTGCTTGCACATAATTGAACTTTGTTTTAATCCAGTATAATATACATCACATCACATGTGTGTATTAAATTAGAAAAGTTGATTTTATTTATTATATATAATCTGGAATTGTTATTTTGTTTATTATCTGATTTGTAATTTGTTTTTGTTTTTTTTAATGATTTTATAGAAATGGCATCATCAAGTTTGATATTGATGGTATGTATTTTCTACTGGAGAAGTTGTTACATGAAATGTTGCATTACACACTTGTTATATGAAATGTTGCTCATTTGCTTTTTATTTTAATTTTAGGAGGGAGATCGATTTTATGATCTTAACAAGTGGTTTCCTGCTAATTGTTATTGGAAAGGGGATAGGAAATTTAAGAAAACAATTTCAGATTTTTTGGGTGGAACTCAAATGGAAAGGTTGAAGAATGGTATTTTTGGAAAATTTTTAGAGTTGGATGATGTGGGTCACTCTGGGAAGTTGACTCATTGTATGTTGCTTTCTCAAGTTTTTTATAAGGATAACAGTAAAATGGTGTTTAGAGTTTTTGATAACGATGTATCTTTTACGGAAGAAGATTTTCATTCTATAACTGGATTGAAAATTGAGGCATCAGATTATAGTTTTGTTGATGATAGAGATAATCGTTTGAAGAAACTGTATTTTTCTGATGTGCCAAAAGGTTTGAAGGTAGAGCATTTGTATAAATTTATCACTAAGTGTTCTCGAGTACGTGATGGAGCAGCTAATGATATATCTAATGATGTCGAAGTGTGTGATGAAGATGTTGTAAAACTTGCTGAGATATATATATTAGAAGTTGTTCTTTTAGGTAAAGACATGAAAAGAAATATAAGCGAACGTAACATGAAAACATAGATGATCCAGCTCTTTGTTCTTCTTTTCCATGGGGAAGTTACTGTTTTCAAGAACTTATAGACAATTTGTCTCATCTTCTAAAAACTGAATCTGTGAAGGAGAAACCAATAGGTAGGATCGCATCTTATACTTCACTTGGATTCCCCTTCTTGTTTAATGTATGGATGATGGAAGTATTCAATGATTTTCGTCAATTTTCATTATATGAGGATCGGGGGCCAGTAAGAATATTGTCTTACTCAAGCATTGGATGTCCAAAATATGAGACACTTTGTGATGATTTCTTTAAGAAAACAACTGTAAGTTAATCGTATATGAATTTTTAATTTATACTTGTGTTCATATATTTTGTTTTTGTCTAACTATTTATATTTCTATTTAAAGAATAGAAATTTAAGCTTTTCAAGGTCAATCAATCATATATGGTACAATCTTCATCAAAAGTTAATGTTAGCGACATTGTCAATGTAAGTAGTCGTCTCTTGTATTTTATTTAATCTTGCTTTTCATTAGGTATACTAGTATGAGTTTTTGTTTTTCTGTATGTTATAGATGAATAACTGTTCATTCATTCTGATTTATGTCATCCAGTATAATTTACTGGTAGTCTAGTATGTGTTATCTTGTACTCTTGTATATTATACTGTGTCAGTTTTTATTTCTTATGATTCGTGTCATTTAGTATAATTTATAGGTGTTCTAGTGTGTATTACTTTGTGAATTATTATACGTCTTTTTGTTTTACAATATATCCTTTGATTATTTTTATATCCCAGTAATTGTTATTGGAGTTTTACTGTGACGACCCGGCCCGTCGTCACGGGAATTACCACCCCGTTATGTTGAAATTGTATTTTTTATGCTTTTATATCAGTGTTAAAGTCTATTGGGTGAGTTAGGAGTGATTTGGATTGGAAATGAGGCATATAGCCTTTGTGAAGGAAACTTGAATAAGGAAAGTCAACCCAGGAGTTGACTATTTGGTTAGAGGGCTCGGAATCGGATTCCGATGATTCGGTTAGTTCCGGGAGGTGATTTGTGACTTAGGGGAGCGATCGGAATTGAATTTGGAGGCCCGGTGTAGAAATAGGCTTGAATTGGCTAAGGTTGAATTTTGGCGAAATCCGAACGGTAGGTGACATTTTGATCCGGGGTTCGGAATGGAATTCCGACAGTTGCAGTAGCTTCGTTATGTGATTTTGGATGTGCCTGCAAAATTTCAGGTCATTCGGGCATTGTTTAGTCGGGTTTTTGATATATTGTGTAATTCGGAGTGTTTTAAGGAATTTAGGATTTAATTCGATGTGAATTATGGGTTTTGATGTTGTTAGACGTGTTTTGAGGATTGGAGCAAGTTTGAATAATGTATTAGGAGGTGTTGGTGTGTTTGGATGGGGTCCCGGGGGCCTCGGGGTATTTTCGGATGGTTAAACGGGAGAAAATGTGGAAAATTGCAGGTTTTGACTCTAGTTCTGTTGTTTTCGCTCCTGGGGAAATGGGGGCGCAGGAGCGAGTCCGCAGGAGCGGACGAGGGGGCGCAGGAGCGCTTGGCTTCGCAGAAGCGGAAATCTTCTCCGCTGAAGCGGCATCGCAGGTGCGTAGAGGAGACCGTAGAAGCGGTCAAGAGGCGAGATGGGAAGTCCGCAGAAGCGGAAGGTCGATCGCATAGGCGAGTCCGCAGAAGCGGACTCTTGATCGCAGAGGCGGAAAGGACCGCAGGAGCGAATGAATTTCCGCAGAAGCGGACGCGCAGGGGCGGTCCATGGATCGCAGGAGCGGGATTGGCCAAATAGGCCTGGGTTCGCAGAAGCGACCAATTGGTCGCAGAAGCGGTTCCGCAGGGGCGGAAAATGGCCCGCAGAAGCGAAAATCGCAGTGAGTTAAGTGTATCAGAAGTTAGAAAATTTCAGAAACATTTCACACATTTGGGTCTCGGCTTTAGAGGCGATTTGGGCGATTTTGAAGAGAAACTCAAGGGAAATCATCGGGTAATCAACTATGGACTTAAACTATGATTAGTATTGGTAATATTATGCAATTATATCATGAAAATGGAGGAATTTGGGGTAATTTATGGAGGATTTAGCCCTAGGCTTGAACTTTAGAAAATCAAGGTTTTGAATGGGCAAATGGAGTCCGAATTTGGTAAAATTGATATGCTTAGACTCGTATTGAGATGAGGGTTCCGAATATGTGACTTTTGTAATTTTTCGAGAAGCGTACCGAAAGTCGGGTTTTGACAACTTTGGGAATTTTGATGTAAATTGAGTTGTTTTGATTGGGTGTCGTCCCATTGGCCTAATTTGTTGTGTTTCTACTGTATTTGAACAGATTCTACGCGTGCGGAGCTTGATACTCGTGGCAAGGGCATTTCGGAGTAGTCGTCGCGCCGTATGGAGGTGAGTAATAGATGTGGGTGATGACCAGCGGGTTCGAAACCCCGGTATACCACTTTGTGACGTGGTATAGCAGCGAGACACGTACTCTCATGTGAGTGCGGGGTCAATTGTGATTGGGGACTATGGCTTAGTCCGACTTGCTTGATACTGTGTTATGATATTAGGCTATTCATGAGCCGTCGAACCTCCTTCTCGGATGGTTGCATATTATATTGTGATATTGGCTACTCTTGAGCCGTTGAACCCCCTTCTTGGGTGGTTGAGTATACTTGTGGGCCGTGAGCCAGTTATTGGATCCCGCGAGGATCGTTATCATTGTCTTATCATATTGACATGCTAGTTACTACTAGTCTCTAGCTATTTCTGTTATCATGCTATTTCCAATCTCTGGAACTTGGTATTATTGTTTTCCAACTGAAAAATGATAAAAAGGTTTTCAAAACTACTTTTGAGCCTGCGAGGCTGTATTTGCATATTAGCTGACTGGTAGTGGATCGGGCTGCGCGCCGCAGTAGTATATATGTTGGATCGGACTGCACGCCGCAGTGATATTGTGCTTGGGCTGTAGGAGCCCCTCCAGAGTCTGAACCCCCACAGGTGAGCACGGGTACCCAAATTGGATCGGGCTACGCGCCGTAGCGGTCATATCATGCATTGCATTGCATTTAGCTACACCTGCTAGTTGTTATACTGTTTTGCTGGTACTTGTTGGTACAGGTACAGTTGATATTGATTCTGTGACAGGGTATTTGATTATAGCTTTACATAGTGCTTTATTGCGGATTTCTTATCTGCGCTGTCTTACCCTTGTTTATTACCACTGAGTCCGGCAGTACTCATTTTACTCCCTGCACCTTGTGTGCAGATCCAGGTACCTCTCAGCAGTGATCCAGTAGTTGTGCGAGGCGACATTTGTGGATATTCGAGGTAGCTGCAGAGTCCGCAGGACCCGATATTCCTTCTTACTGTCTTTTGATTCTGTATTGATATTTCTTTCCGCACTTGGTATCTTGTAAACCATTATACACTTATGTTCATTAGAGGCTTATGACTCTTGACCCTTCGGTCTATGGGAGTTGGTATATTTTGGGGCTTGGTTCCCCGCTGTTGGTATATGTATCACTGTTGCTTCATATTTTAATATGCTAAAATGGGATAGAATGAGCTTCTAGCTCCATCCTTGATATTGATTGGTCGGGCTGGCTTAGCAATGTGCTAGGCGCCATCACGACCGGATTTGGGGTCGTGACAAGTTGGTATCAGAGCCTAGGTTTACTAGGCCTCATGAGTCTTGAGCCGGTTAGTAGAGTCTTGTGGATCGGTACGGGGACGCCCGTACTTATCCTCGGGAGGCTGCGAACCTTTAGGAAACACTTCACATTTCTTGGAATTCTTATCGTGCGCACTTGATTCAGCTTGAGATATAATTTTTGAAATTCCTTCCACACGTCCGTGTACGCATCGAGCGCTCGGTAATGTGATTGCCTTATGGCTTGTGATTTCCTCGAACGAGGGGCGAGATATAATCTCGGTGAGTTCATGTTGGGCCAGTCAGGATGACTTGAGGCTGGACCTTGTTTATGACTTGAGCATTGAGGTACTGATTTTGTGAGTGGTGGCAATAGATAATGTACTGAGGGTTTGAAATCCCGTATTTTTGCACTATACAGTGCTGTGCTGAGATGGAATATGCGTCATGTGACAAGCGTGGTGGTATTGTGACTGGGGATTTGGACTTGATCCTTCCCAATTGATAAATTACTGTGTAAAGTGACTGAGATTGGGCTTATATCTATGTACTTGGGCTAGTAGCCGTGTTTGGGGCCTTGTGCCGATCTGTAGAGTATTAGGGAGGCTTACTAATGGATGAGCTGTTAATTGTTCGACTCTTATCTAAACTATTGTGTAGCCCCGAGCTATGGGCGTGGTGAATATTTATCATATCTCGTAAGGGGAAGGCAAAATGCCTTATGTGTAGTGGAACAAGTTTAAACTCAGGAAGACTAAAATGATTATGCTATGTGTATCCTTATGGAAGGTATTGTGCTGAAATACTAAATTGAGGCAAGGTAGGTGGAATGATTCTCATGTGTAATTGAAAGGTAGTTGATGTGTTATGATTCGAGCAGGTACAACGCATGTTCATGTACCAATTATGATAATATGAATTGTGTAGTATTGAGATTTAATGTTGTTGAAATGCATTGTGATGTCTTGTTGAGCTGTGAATGTATTGCTAGGATGGTTTTGGTGATTCTCTGGCAGGTGGATAGGCCGATTTACAAAGGAAACTCTGCCGAATTTTTTTGAAAAACAAATTGGGACTTAGAAAAGCTTTTTATCACCTAAAGAGTGGGCGTAACTGTTGTGTGTAAATGAATGCAAGAATTGCAAAAGAATTAATATTTCGGATGATTCGAACCTCCGCCAAAGCTTGTAAATGACTTGAGTTTAATCTAACTAGAACTTTGTTGCATCATTTGAGTAAGAAGGCTATGAGTGGCTAAAAGTGCTTTGATGTATGACTCCGAGCTAAGTTGGGGAGGTTGTTATTGATTAACTGATTGCACTGTCGTGTGCTGTGTTGGCTCTGTCTCTAGGTATGTTGGGAAATTTTGATAAAGGTTATGGTGCTTCGTAGATATGAAGAAATACTAGGATGTTGTGAACTTATGTTGGTAAAGAATGTTCGGTGTATAGAAAAGAAAGATAGCTAATTGTATCCGTATGTAATCATGATCTGCAATGTCAGAGTTCTAGCAAGGAACGAGTGGTTATGTTCAATAAGACAGTTGAATTACAACTGAATAAAGGTAAATGACACCCGAGAATAGTCATGTGGTGTTCCAGATTTTGCTTGTAATGGATGCCTTAAGATTATGTGTGTGGCTAAAGATGGTGTTTTCGTTAGAAGGGATCAAGACTTGTTCTATGTTATGTGAATGATGGGATTCTATGTATCCGTATTGGAAGGTAATAATACTAATTCAAAAATCGCATGAAGTTCTTCAAAACAAGTATTGTAGAATGTGGTACTCCCGGGAAACATTGAGAGTGGCCTATGGGTTTTAGACCGTGTGGTCTTATGTACGAGTCTCGTGTGGTAACATGAGTTGAGTTATGGTAGTGCTACAGTAAAGGCTAATACTAAGTTAAAGATGGTTCAGAAAAGAAATTGAGTAAATGGAGTAACTTGTTAATAAACCGAAGCGGTATGATAAGGAATACGATTAATTATTGGCATGTGATTGAAGTAATGAGTCTTGCAGATATTGTGCAACAAAGCCTTTGAGTGCTGACAATTGTGTAACTCGATATGGGTATAAGGACTCAGTCCTGGCAGTTTAACTTATGCAATGTAATTGGGAGAAAGAGTTTATGATGTGTTTTAACGTGGTTTAAAAATGAGTGTATTTCCTGTTGGTATGTAAGGCTTGGAATGTGTGATGAGTTTTCTCTATATGGGATCATGAAAGCCCTTGACTAGTTGAGTGCGCCGATGTTTGCGGCGTATGATAGGAATATGAATTTCCATGTTATCTTAGTGTGGTATGGTATATGCGATGTGTTATGGAAAGTTGATAATGGCATATTCAAGGTTTTGTGATCAGTTCATAATATATGGGGAGTCATTAAAATTATTTAGCAGCGCGGGCAGCTGCATGTGATTTAAGGAATCGATCTTTCTGGTGATTAAAGAAAATGGTACTGCTATTCTAGTAATTTGGCAGGGTATATGGTCCAAATGGACAAGGTAATGTAAACAGATAATATCTAGTGATATGGTGGTATTCTCTTGTTAGATCGACTATAATAATTGAGTCGTTGATGGCATAGTGAAATTTCTGAATGGCTTTCGTGGTATGAATGGACGCTTGATATGCGTTATCTATTTGTACAGTGAAGTACGGGATCAGGCATTGTGATTCATGTGTTATATATGTCACACCTCCTTTTTACGCACCCGCGGGAGCGCGAGGGATAAAAGGGAGTTTTTTCAATTAAAGGACAACCAAAACGGGATTCATTTATTGAGAGATTCGGAGTCGCCACTTGGGAGATTTATAGTGTCCCAAGTCACCGGTTTGAATCCCGAATTGAGGAAAGGTTTGACTCTATTTAATGGTCCGCGAACCAGAAATCCGGATAAGGAATTCTGTTAACTCGGGAGAAGGTGTTAGGCATTCCCTAGTTCCGTGGTTCTAGCACGGTCGTTCAACTGTCGTATTTGGCTTATTTCTCTAATTTATAACATGCTTTAACTTATGTGCAAATCTTAACTTTTAACCACTTTTAGAATTATTATTATTATTTTAATAAAAGAATTGCAACATTGTGGAAATGCGTCTCGAACCACGTCGCACCAGTGCGCCCGTGATTGTCGATGCATTTCGACTTCGTTGAGATTTGGATTTGGGTCACATAAATGTGCACCCGAGTTTAAGGAGATAACATTATTAAATACGCGCCTAAAGATACTAACGCGTTATTGTTTTGGGAATGTCGTGAAATCCGCTAAACGGCACATCCCGGAATCTAAGCATCTTTGTAAAAATTATCTATTGAGGGCCCCGCAATTTGCGTGTTATTTTTGGCGAGGCTCGTCTCACTTATTGTTTAAGGGCTCATTACCCTTTTATTGTTTATTGTTTTAAATGAATTACAATGCAGTGGAAACGTATCTCGAACCACGTTGCACCAGTGCACCCGTGACTTTTGACACGTTTCGACTTCGTTGAGATTTAGATTTGGGTCACATAAATGTGCACCCGTATTTGAGAAGGTAGTATTAGAATACGCGATTAAAGCAACTACGCGTTTATTATCTTTGGAGAGCACCGTAAAATTCGCTATACGGTCGATCCCGAAGTCTAAATATTTTATATATATATATATATATATATATATTTATTTATGAGGTATATATATATTTTTATGAGGGCCCCACAATTTGCGTGTTATTTGGTGAGGCTCATCTCGAGTTCTAGGTTTAAAGGATAGTACTTAACTAAACCAAACTACGGATATTCATATTTAAAAACTAATTTGAAGTCAAGTGTCACAACTACAACTACGTCTCTGAATCTTTCAATCACGGGCTTCTACATTTTACACATAGGAATTAAAAGCTTACTATTACTATTACGAGAAAGAAAAACAAAAACTAACCACATGAACACTACAATGGTTGCATCATGCATATTAATAAAAATGTATCTAATAATTTTTTTAACAAAGGCATGAAGGTAGTAAAGTAAGGATGTAATAATCTCAAATAAGCTACAATATTGCTTTTAATTGCTCATAACAGCGAATAAAACTAAACATTCTAAATACAGTCAAAATAAAGATAACGGACCTCAAATTGCTAGAACTCCGGATAAAAACTCGAAATGGAAACCTTGGACAGCAACCTCGACGTACCGGACGGCGACGAAGCAGGTTCGTTACTGTTTGAGGGTCATTTGGCTATGGTGTTCGGTTACTTATTCCTGAAGAAGGAGATGAATATGTCTTCTCCCTTTCTCTCTGCCGTTTTTTTTCTTCCGTTTTTTGCTTCTCTTTTTCATTTTTTCTCTTTGTTTTTTTCTCTCCTTTGTGTTTCGTTCTCTCTGTTTTCGTTTTCAAAAAATCCTCCTGCTTTGTATTTTTTCAAATGTTTTCCAATCTCTTTCGTTTCTTCTCCTTTTCTCTTCTTTTCTTTCTTTGTTTTTTCCGTTTTTTCCAATCCTTTCTCTTCTTTTTGTTTTCAAATCCCTTCCCCTCCTGCTCTAACCGTGAATCCCCCTCTGCCGTCTTCTCTTCTTCTTTTTAAAGAAGAAGATGTATAGTGTGTATTGTATCTTTTATTATTATTATTTTTTTTTAAATTTAGTCCCATATTATTTTTGTCTTTTTCTGTTGTTTTTTTACTTTCTTTTGTCATTTTCTAATTTATTCCCATTCCCCATTACCTATTGTCCCCCCTAGTGTGTTCATGTGTGGGTATGGGTTGGTTTTGTCCGTGTCCCCCACATGTGTAGTGGACTCGGTTTATTACGGGCTAGGTCCGAAAATTATAAAACCGGGTAGTTTGAACCCGAATATTATTCTTCGCCCGGAACCGAGAATGGTGTTATTTAATTAATCCTAGGTAATCAAAATAACTATAATACTTATAATAAAAATAAAACTATATTTTTTTTTATATTTTTCAAGTTTTAAAATAACTACAAAATATTTATGAAACTATTTTTTTATTATTTTCGTTTTTATAAAAAGATAAAAATATAAAGTACTATTTTTATATTTTTCAAGTTTAAAATGACTACGAAACATTAATAAAACCATATTTTTGTTATTTTTTCATTTTGAGGTAAAAATAAAGTAAAAGAGTCAAATTTAGCTAAAATAGCTGTATTAAAACTAAACTAAATATTTTACGCTAAAAATATAGAAAATCTCGGGGAGGGTCAAAAATCACGCGTTTACACCGATATTTGACTGAAAACACAAAGAGTTTTCAGACAAAGAACGACTAGACAAGTGTTTTTGACCCGACCCTTATTGGGAGGGACTAAACTAAAAGAAGAGGAATGTGACCGAGCCCTTGTATCTGAGCTGCCTACATATCCTTGGCTATAAAGGAATCAAGCCACGTGTAGTTCGAAAGTGAGTGAGGAAGGGGTATACCGAGGTGGAGAGCCAGTCGAGGTGTCGTTCCGTCGAGGTTCCGTCCCATCGAAGTTCCGGTCTGTGGTCCTGCTATTACATCAAAAATCAAAACATGAGAAAGACTAACCGAGCCTATCAGCTACTAGTTACAAGATTCCTATCTATAAGTCTTCTGAAGCTTGATCTTGAGTATTGGTTGGTGCTTCATGTGGACTCTAAATTTGAACCTTGATACTTGCTAGTTGCAGGTGTTGCTTTTCGAATCAAGACCAGGTATACAGTGCTTGTGACCTTGGCCATGTCTTGAGCATACCACATCTTTCATCAACTTCTGCAGTTGGATTGGCTTCATGCCTCTTTTTTTCTTTTTGTTTATTGTGACTAAACTTCTGGTTGATCCCCTCGGACTGTTGACTCGCATTCCGGTTGCCTTCCTTCTGATTCATGCTGGGGATTTCCATTACACTCTGCCGCTTTCCTTAAACAACTTCAAAATAAATCGCCACTCCATTCTTCAGGCGGGCTCCCTGACTTCAACTACAATTTCAAAATTAAATTGCCCCTCGGACTGTTGACTCGCATTCTGGTTGCCTTCCTTCTGATTCATGCTGGGGATTTCCGTTACACTCTGCCTCTTTCCTTAACCAACTTCAAAAATAAATCGCCGCTCCATTCTTCAGGCGGGCTCCCCGACTTCAACTACAATTTCAAAATTAAATCGCCACTCCATTCTTCAGGCGGGCTCCCTGACTTCAACTACTACTTCAAAATAAAATCGCCACTCCATTCTTCGGGCGGGCTCCCTGACTTCAACTACAACTTCAAAATAAAATCGCCACTCCATTCTTCAGGCGGGCTCCCTGACTTCAACTACAACTTCAAAATAAAATCGCCACTTCATTCTTCAGGCGGGCTCCCTGACTTCAACTACAACTTCAAGATAAAATCGCCACTCCATTCTTCAGGCGGGGCTCCCTGACTTCAACTACAACTCCAAAATAAAATCGCCACTCCGTTCTCCAGGCGGGCTCCCTGACTTCAACTACAACTTCAAAACTAAATCGCCACTCCATTCTCCAGGGGGGCTCCCTGACTTCAACTACTACTTCAAAATAAAATCGCCTCTCTATTCTCCAGGCGGGCTCCCTGACTTCAACTACAACTTCAAAACTAATTCGCCACCTCATTCTCCAGGCGGGCTCCCGACTTCAACTACAACTTCAAAATTAAATCGCCACTCCATTCTCCAGGCGGGCTTCATGACTTCAACTATAACTTCAAAATAAATCGCCATTCCATTCTCCAGGCGGGCTCCCGACTTCAACTACAACTTCAAAATAAATCGCCACTCCATTCTCCGGGCGGGCTCCCGACTTCAACTATAACTTCAAAATAAATCGCCACTCCATTCTCCGGGCGGGCTCCCGACTTCAACTACAACTTCACAATAAATCGCCACTCCATTCTCCGAGCGGGCTCCCCTGACTTCAACTACAACTTCACAACTAAATCGCCACTCCATTCTCCAGGCGGGCTCCCCGACTTCAACTATAACTTCAAAATTAAATCGCCACTCCATTCTTCAGGCGGGCTCCCCGACTTCAACTACAACTTCACAATAAATCGCCACTCCATTCTTCAGGCGGGCTCCCTGACTTCAACTACAGTTTCAAAACTAGATCACCACTCCATTCTTCGGGCGGGCCCCTGACTTCAACTACAACTTCGAAAATAAATCGCCACTCCATTCTTCGGGCGGGCTCCCTGACTTCAACTACAACTTCAGAACTAGATCGCCTTCCTTTGCTTCTTGTACCGTTTTATTCTTGCTGCCTCGTCTCTTGAACCATCATTTCTCCTAAATTTCCTTGTTTCGGAATTGCTTTCTTCCTGGGTCGTGTTGCTTTCCCTCCTGACTGATGGGGATATCTTTAGAACTGTTTACTTGCCTGCAGAGGACAATGACGCTGGGAAAATTTTCCTTCATTCCCTCATTTCCTTTGATTCATGTACTTGAATTTGCGGCTGGGATCTCTTGTTGTAACCTTCTGCTTTACGGTGGGTTACTGGTTTCAAGACCTGCAATGTAAAGACTGAAGACTTGCCTTTTGTTATACAGGTAGGCGCCTGCTTTTAGTAGCAACTTTTGAATTAAAAAAAATGCATTCTGGTAATAATTTATGAAATATGCAAAGGAAAATGTAAAATAAAACAAACGTAAAATATCCTATTCGAGGGAGGATAGTCCCATCGTATTCTATTCGAGGGCGAATATTCCCATTGTATCCTATTCGAGGGCGAATACTCCCATTGTATCCTATTCGAGGGCGAATACTCCCATTGTATCCTATTCGAGGGCGAATACTCCCATTGTATCCTATTCGAGGGCGAATACTCCCATTGTATCCTATTCGAGGGCGAATACTCCCATTGCATCCTATTCGAGGGCGAATACTCCCATTGTATCCTATTCGAGGGCGAATACTCCCATTGTATCCTATTCGAGGGCGAATACTCCCATTGTATCCTATTCGAGGGCGAATACTCCCATTGTATCCTATTCGAGGGCGAATACTCCCATTGTATCCTGTTCGAGGGCGGATAGTCCCATTGTATCCTATTCGAGGGCGAATACTCCCATTGTATCCTATTCGAGGGCGAATACTCCCATTGTATCCTATTCGAGGGCGAATACTCCCATTGTATCCTATTCGAGGGCGAATACTCCCATGATATCAAAAAAATGAACAAACCTGAGATGTCCTGTTCGAAGGTGGACAAACCTGAAACATCCTATTTGAAGGTGGACAAACCTGACATGTCATCTTGAATTGCCTTTCCTCGTTTCTCCGAGAAAATTTTCAACAACGGCAGAAAATTTTCTGCCCCAATATTGGTGTTCTTCCTTGTGGCATGACTTTCTGCTATCAATAGCACTTTCTTTCCCTGTTTCAAATCAAAGAAAATTTGTTAGTTCAAAACATTGTGAGCGGTTGTGCCGCTCTTGTGTGGTGGTTTTTTTTCCTTTTCTCCTTTCCCTCTCTCGGGGTTCCCAAAACTTGTTGGGGAATGATTTCATTTGTTGGAGATGATATTCCTGCTGGGGATGGGGTTTTTCCATTTATCCCTTCCCCTTTCTGTGTTTCTCAACTTGCCGGGGGTTATTTTGTTGAAGATGAGATTTCCTTTCTTCCTTTACCACTCTGTGTTGTCCGACCACCTCGGAACTTGCTGTAGATAACATTGCTGGGGGATTTTCGTTTCCTCAAAATTGGTGTTTCACTCTTCTTGAAGGCTGTTGAGGATGACACTGGTTCGAAGACCATTTCCCTTAAGACTTTCCTTCTTCCCCAAGTGGATATTGACTTCCAGAAAATTTTCAAACTGAAAAGAAAATTTTCTGCCCCAGTTTAATAATCTTCTTTGCACCATACTTCTCTGTCGTCAATGGCATTTCCTTGCCTTGCATAATAATTGGAAAGTTGGTGGCAAGTTTTGAAGTCATTTCTCACTATGTTTTGACTAGACTGACTTTGATGGAGAATTTTGACAAAAGGAGAAAGATAAAAAGAAACAACAAATAGAAGACAAGGGAGGACCGACTCTCTAACCAGAAACAACTATAAAAACTTATCAAACGCGGATACCAACTCTACTGGTCATGAGATGCACATATGGCCTATCCTCCGTCGTTAATTTCCTTTCACGATTTCTGTCTCGTGATTTCCATCCGATTATCACCTTTATTCGACTTGTAGTGCCCGAAGGGTTTTCACTTTCAAGCCTCTCTCATTTTGATTTTCTCTCAGCTTTCGTCGCCTTATGGTGCCTGTGAAGGTTTTCACCGATAAGACTCTCTCATTTGTATCACTTTTAGCTGGGGATTGGGGTGTCATTGCCAAGACTCTCTCGTAGTTCCTTTCTGCTGGGAATCAGAGTCTTTTTCTGCTGGGAATCAGAGTGTCATATTCTGATGAGACTCTCGTGTTTGTTTGACTTGGCCTATTTTGAAGACTGATCGGAAGGTCTTTCTTTGGACCGTAATGTGGGATTCGGATAGGGCTAGAATGAAAGGGTATTAAAGGCTCAAACAAATCAATTTTGGGTTCAAAATTTACAACCTTCGGACCTAACTTTATTTATAATAAATACAATTTTTTTTTGCCCCAGTTTCATATTTGGGGAATTCTTATTTCTTTATTTACACTATGACCGAGCTGTGAAGCGCCTACGTATCCTCTTTAAGGAATCAGGTCAAATGTAGTCCCCAATTCCTCTTTTTCAAGTTTTTTTTTTCTTTTTTTTTTCACACATTTTTCTTTTTCTTTTCTTTATCTCTTTTTGTTGTTTTCTTTTTCTTTACTTTTTCTTTATCCCTTTCTTCTCTTGCCTTTCAAACTTGTGTTTCTAGTCTTTGCAACTAATTCCGAAGGAGGGGTATGAAAGAATTTAAAATAAAGCTCAAATGGTTGACGATGGATAAAGTGTTTGGATAGCAGAACAAAATGCCTTCGTTATTCCAATCTTCAAAACATGCCAAGTGTAAACAACACAATTAATATTCGTCATATCTTTAAAGCACTGTTGGGCAACACTCTCATTTTCCTTATTATGAATGACCCCATGTCAATTTTGGCCAGCTTGCCTTTAACGGTTTTCTTTTACTTGCCCCAGTTTCTCATGACTCGGGCTTCGAATAATCTCAAACCGTTCTTATTTCCTTTAAATGCCCCGATCATCTTCCAATTGCTTCATGATTAACTTTCAAGATTAGGCCAAAATTATGTGTGGATGCCATGTCACTGGAGTTGACAGAAAAAGGGACTATAAAGAGGAAAGACTTAAATCAAAGAAAAATGACTAGAAATAAAGGAAGACGGATAATTGTATTAGACAGTGAAACGGTTCGGACGACACGACAAACATAATAAACTAGGGTAAGACCCTGTGAACAAACCTAGACAACACTAAACGAGATACTACAACCCGCAGAAAATTGGATAAAATAGAATGATAGAAAGGTTTGGGTTACAAGACAATATCCCGATTAACAACCCCGAAATAATTTGGACGACGGAAATGACAACAAAATAAACCACCAAAACTCCACTCTGGTTGGCCAATATATGGAGAGTCTTCCCAATTACCAAACATGACATTTTGGCCATTGAGCTTCACATCAATATTACCAAGGCTACTATCCGCTTCAATATTTTTAGTTTTAGTCAATACATTCCCACAAAGTGTGCATCATGGCGTGCAGGTGAAGGACTCTGTGCGATATTCTGGATGTCGTTGTCTTGGATCAAAATAAGATTTTCCTGGATCTTGTGTTTCCGGTTCACCACAAACCAACCACCTCAATTTTCTCAACACTTCAAACAAAATATGTTAGAAATGGAATCAGTGAGTCCTTATCAATATTTTTTCCTTTCTTTTTTTTTCTTTTTTTTTTTTTTCTTTTTTTTTCATTTTTTTTCATTTTTTTTTCATATTTTTTTTCATATATATACATATACAGTTGTGGTCGAATCTTATGGAGATTGCCTACGTATCATGACCCCGCATGAATCAGACCGAGCGTAGTTCTTGTAAATTAATGCAAGAAATAAAGAGATGTTTATTTGATTATTATTTTTTTTGAATAAAAATTTGTAAAAGCCGACTCCAACTACAAACTTGTGTAGGAGATTTCTACAAGAATAAGAATATTTTTGGTGCCACTTATGACTATTTCTACAAAATTGGCCACATAATGGCTTATTTGACAAAATGGCTATTTTTGCAAAATTTATTTAAATTTTTTTTTATCCTGTGGCTCATGGGGCATCGTTCGGCATCACCATAAACCAACACAAAACTATTTTTTCATAAATTGGCCATGTAATGGCTTATTTAGACAAAGTGGCTTTTTTTGCAAAATTTTATGTAAGAAGATACAAATTCAAAATTTTATCCTGGGGCCTATGGGGCATCGTTCAGCACCGACACAGGCCAACACAAGACTGAGAAAGTTCAAATGCAAAAATATCGCTATTTCAGTAAAATTTCGGCCATGTAATGGCTTGTTTGATAAAGTGATTATTTTTGTAAAGTTGAGTGATGACTCAAAACTTGATTTTTTGCGGATACAGCCTTTCGACATTTCCGCGAGGGAATATTTCAAGGCTGTGTCCAAAATTATTTTTAAAAAAAATCCAAAGCGGCTATTCTTGCAAAAACAGCCTTCCGGCGTCTTTTGAGGGACGTTCGGCTTATTTTAAGCAAGAATAGCATCACCCAACTTATTTATAACAAAATCAAAAATTTGACATTTTTTTGGTTATTTTTGCAAACGGGGTGTGAACTCGAACTTGATTTTGCGGCTATGGCCTTGCAATATTTCCACAAGGAATATTTCAAGGCTGTGCCCGCAAATTATTAAAAATGATTCAAAGTGGCTATTTTTGCAAAAACAGCCTTCCGGCGTCCTTTCAGAACATTCGGCTATTTTTCAAAATGGCATCACTTTGATTTTATTGAAAACTAAAACTTCGACATTTTTTTTTTAATTTTTTGAAGGGGTGTGGTAACCCAAACTTGATTTTGCGGCTACGACCTTTCAACCTTTCCGCGAGGAAATATTTCAAGGTTGTGCCCAAAAATTATTTACAATGATTCAAAGTGGCTATTTTTGCAAAAACAGCCTTCTGGCGTCCTTTCGGAACATTCGGCTATTTTTCAAAATGGCATCACTTTGATTTTATTGCCAAAATTAAACACACATTTTTTTTTGATTTTTGAAAGGTGTGGTTGGACCCGATGAGGGTTGCCTACGTATCCCACCTAATGGCGAGAATCAAACCTGCGTAGTTCGGTCAGATTATTTTATGACCAATTATTTCAACAAAATTGCTCTTCCTATTTTTCAAATTTTCAAGTTTTCGACAACATTTCATCAATATTTTTGATATTTTTCTATTCCAAAATTCTATTTCTTTTTTTTTTTGTTTTCAGGAATTTAACCAATCGTCATAATAATACATGATAAATAAATGCAACATATAATATGCTCGGTCTTTGATTACCGGGTCACCTGTCCTAGACGGACCCAACCCCTGTGTTGAGTCCCCTAAGTCAAATGTAACGTGATGCAAATAAGCGTTTCCTACTAGGGATCCGGCATGAAGTCATGTTATTCTAAGCTCAGAACCTCGGTATGTGATCTAGACTGTGTACCCAAGCGGACAACTCGGGCTGAGGAAGGAGCTCCTTTCCGGGAACCAAAAGGCCAACCGGCTTAGAAACTTTCCGAGCCTCTTCATTATTTTGGGGTATGACACTAACAGAATAAGGAGTCTCAGCCAGTGAGCACATCCCCGAGGGTGAGAAGTGAAGGATTTTCGGCACAGTTTTATATACAATTCACGCAATATCAAAGCGGTAAACATATAACAGTTTGTATATACAGCGCAACTAGTATCAAAGCGGTAGACATGTAGCACATTAATTAAACATGTAATAAAATCAGATATAGACAAAACAACAATTTAACTGAGCTCGAATTCTTAGACCCTGAAGGAAATAAAGAAGATTTCCCCAGCAGAGTCGCCAGAGCTGTCACACCTCCTTTTTACGCACCCGCGGGAGCGCGAGGGATAAAAGGGAGTTTTTCCAATTAAAGGACAACCAAAACGGGATTCATTTATTGAGAGATTCGGAGTCGCCACTTGGGAGATTTATGGTGTCCCAAGTCACCGGTTTGAATCCCGAATTGAGGAAAGGTTTGACTCTATTTAATGGTCCGCGAACCAGAAATCCGGATAAGGAATTCTGTTAACTCGGGAGAAGGTGTTAGGCATTCCCTAGTTCCGTGGTTCTAGCACGGTCGCTCAACTGTCGTATTTGGCTTATTTCTCTAATTTATAACATGCTTTAACTTATGTGCAAATCTTAACTTTTAACCACTTTTAGAATTATTATTATTATTTTAATAAAAGAATTGCAACATTGTGGAAATGCGTCTCGAACCACGTCGCACCAGTGCGCCCGTGATTGTCGATGCATTTCGACTTCGTTGAGATTTGGATTTGGGTCACATAAATGTGCACCCGAGTTTAAGGAGATAACATTATTAAATACGCGCCTAAAGATACTAACTCGTTATTGTTTTGGGAATGTCGTGAAATCCGCTAAACGGCACATTCCGGAATCTAAGCATCTTTGTAAAAATTATCTATTGAGGGCCCCGCAATTTGCGTGTTATTTTTGGCGAGGCTCGTCTCACTTACTGTTTAAGGGCTCATTACCCTTTTATTGTTTATTGTTTTAAATGAATTACAATGCAGTGGAAACGTATCTCGAACCACGTTGCACCAGTGCACCCGTGACTTTTGACACGTTTCGACTTCGTTGAGATTTAGATTTGGGTCACATAAATGTGCACCCGTATTTGAGAAGGTAGTATTAGAATACGCGATTAAAGCAACTACGCGTTTATTATCTTTGGAGAGCACCGTAAAATTCGCTATACGGTCGATCCCGAAGTCTAAATATTTTATATATATATATATATATATATATATTTATTTATGAGGGCCCCGCATATATATATATATTTATGAGGGCCCCACAATTTGCGTGTTATTTGGTGAGGCTCATCTCGAGTTCTAGGTTTAAAGGATAGTACTTAACTAAACCAAACTACGGATATTCATATTTAAAAACTAATTTGAAGTCAAGTGTCACAACTACAACTACGTCTCTGAATCTTTCAATCACGGGCTTCTACATTTTACACATAGGAATTAAAAGCTTACTATTACTATTACGAGAAAGAAAAACAAAAACTAACCACATGAACACTACAATGGTTGCATCATGCATATTAATAAAAATGTATCTAATAATTTTTTTAACAAAGGCATGAAGGTAGTAAAGTAAGGATGTAATAATCTCAAATAAGCTACAATATTGCTTTTAATTGCTCATAACAGCGAATAAAACTAAACATTCTAAATACAGTCAAAATAAAGACAACGGACCTCAAATTGCTAGAACTCCGGATAAAAACTCGAAATGGAAACCTTGGACAGCAACCTCGACGTACCGGACGGCGACGAAGCAGGTTCGTTACTGTTTGAGGGTCATTTGGCTATGGTGTTCGGTTACTTATTCCTGAAGAAGGAGATGAATATGTCTTCTCCCTTTCTCTCTGCCGTTTTTTTTTCTTCCGTTTTTTGCTTCTCTTTTTCATTTTTTCTCTTTGTTTTTTTCTCTCCTTTGTGTTTCGTTCTCTCTGTTTTCGTTTTCAAAAAATCCTCCTGCTTTGTATTTTTTCAAATGTTTTCCAATCTCTTTCGTTTCTTCTCCTTTTCTCTTCTTTTCTTTCTTTGTTTTTTCCGTTTTTTCCAATCCTTTCTCTTCTTTTTGTTTTCAAATCCCTTCCCCTCCTGCTCTAACCGTGAATCCCCCTCTGCCGTCTTCTCTTCTTCTTTTTAAAGAAGAAGATGTATAGTGTGTATTGTATCTTTTATTATTATTATTTTTTTTTAAATTTAGTCCCATATTATTTTTGTCTTTTTCTGTTGTTTTTTTACTTTCTTTTGTCATTTTCTAATTTATTCCCATTCCCCATTACCTATTGTCCCCCCTAGTGTGTTCATGTGTGGGTATGGGTTGGTTTTGTCCGTGTCCCCCACATGTGTAGTGGACTCGGTTTATTACGGGCTAGGTCCGAAAATTATAAAACCGGGTAGTTTGAACCCGAATATTATTCTTCGCCCGGAACCGAGAATGGTGTTATTTAATTAATCCTAGGTAATCAAAATAACTATAATACTTATAATAAAAATAAAACTATATTTTTTTTATATTTTTCAAGTTTTAAAATAACTACAAAATATTTATGAAACTATTTTTTTATTATTTTCGTTTTTATAAAAAGATAAAAATATAAAGTACTATTTTTATATTTTTCAAGTTTAAAATGACTACGAAACATTAATAAAACCATATTTTTGTTATTTTTTCATTTTGAGGTAAAAATAAAGTAAAAGAGTCAAATTTAGCTAAAATAGCTGTATTAAAACTAAACTAAATATTTTACGCTAAAAATATAGAAAATCTCGGGGAGGGTCAAAAATCACGCGTTTACAATATATGTGTTGGAGACTTGAAGTTCTCGTTAGTCCGCCTATGTAGTGGTTGTATATCATGTGTATCGACACCGTTTTGTGATTATCGAAAATCAGAAGCTCTAGTGGCTTTCTCTCTCGGCTTGATATGACGAATTTGGATTATGATACTTGATTGCTGACTGGTCATCATTGGGCCGGGTTGTCTAGACTAATGTGATATAGACTATGATGGTATGGCACAAATTGTGTAGCAGAGTGCATCAGAGTATGCTCCAGCGGGGTAGTTGTACCTTAGGACCAGCAGGCGGCTGGTGGGTATTGCTTTGTCGGTTGGGCCTTCGTGGCGGATATCAGTGCAGAGGTTTCTATCTTTGATTTGGTTATGGTATTGAGTAACTTTGTCGGATACGTTTCTTGTGGCCGAACTTGAGGCTATATATGTTTACCATAATGATCAACTTGAATCGACGCGCATTTCCTTGGCGAGGGTTCTATATGGATCGGGTGGCACGCCGCCACAGGTACTGTTATTTGGATCGGGCGGCACGCCGCCACGGGTATGGTATCTGGATCGGGCGGCACGCCGCCACGGGTATGTCATTGGAGCGGGTTGCACGCCGCAACAGTGGAATGTGAAAATAAAGTTAGTTATATGTTACCTGGTATACAATACCTCCTGGCTTCTGAGGAAGAGTTTGTATTGAGTATCGCTTGGAGAATGGCACATCGGTTGTGTTCTTTCACGATTTGATAGCATACGTTAATTGTTTCTCCGTGGGTGAGGTTGATTACTTGGGTTCAGACCTAAATATGTGCGGGGCTGATCGTTTTAAGCTTGGTAAATTGAGGTGCTTCATGAGTAATAGTGTTTGGATAGAATCATGAATCGTGGCAAGGCCACGTGATGTTATGATCTTTCGAGAAGGAGTCATGTACTCTATTTCTATAATGCGAGACGCGATCTCAATTCTATGTTATGATGGCACAAAGGAATTGAATTACAGCTCTCTTGTTGAAGACAGTAGTCATGATTTGAATATGTTCGGATGTCTCTATTGGAGCCTGTGTTGTGCTCGTCGGGGCTTAGGCCGGTGTTGAGGTGACATATCACCAGTGCGTGTGTTATAACTGAAATGATCATTTGAGTCATTATGGAGAGCGAGCATATGTGATTTCGGTGGGTTAGAAAGGTAATACCGAGATTTGGGTCCGAAATCTGTTGTGGTATCAGTTAAAAGTGCAATGGATTCATGAATGGTTGACCTAAGAGATGGGTTCGATATACCGCGTGTTCAGTTGCCGTGGACATGATATGAAGGTGTTGGAAAAAGACTCTATCTAATGAAAAAGGTTTTTCGGTTGGTATTTGGTTATCGTGAGAAATTATCTGTGAAGGAGAAAGCAATATGTAGGATCGCATCGTATACTTCACTTGGATTCCCCTTCTTGTTTAATGTATGGATGATGGAAGTATTCAATGATTTCCGTCAATTTTCATTATATGAGGATCGGGGACCAATAAGAATGTTGTCTTACTCAAGCATTGGATGTCCAAAATATGAGACACTTTGTGATGATTTCTTTAAGAAAACAACTGTAAGTTAATCGTATATGAATTTTTAATTTATACTTGTGGTCATATATTTTGTTTTTGTCTAACTATTTATATTTCTATTTAATGAATAGAAATTTAAGCTTTTCAAGGTCAATCAATCATATATGGTACAATCTTCATCAAAAGTTAATGTTAGCGACATTGTCAATGTAAGTAGTCGTTTCTTGTATTTTATTTAATCTTGCTTTTCATTAGGTATACTAGTATGAGTTTTTGTTTTTCTGTATGTTATAGATGAATAACTGTTCATTCATTCTGATTTATGTCATCCAGTATAATTTACTGGTAGTCTAGTATGTGTTATATTGTACTCTTGTATATTATACTGTGTCAGTTTTTATTTCTTATGATTCGTCTCATTTAGTATAATTTATAGGTGTTCTAGTGTGTATTACCTTGTGAATTATTATACGTCTTTTTGTTTTACAATATATCCTTTGATTATTTTTATATCCCAGTAATTGTTATTGGAGTTTTACTGTGACGACCCGGCCCGTCGTCACGGGAATTACCACCCCGTTATGTTGAAATTGTATTTTTTATGCTTTTATATCAGTGTTAAAGTCTATTGGGTGAGTTAGGAGTGATTTGGATTGGAAATGAGGCATATAGCCTTTGTGAAGGAAACTTGAATAAGGAAAGTCAACCCAGAGTTGACTATTTGGTTAGAGGGCTCGAAATCGGATTCTGATGATTCGGTTAGTTCCGGGAGGTCATTTATGAATTAGGGGAGCGATCGGAATTGAATTTGGAGGCCGGTGTAGAAATAGGCTTGAATTGGCTAAGGTTAAATTTTGGCGAAATCCGAACGGTAGGTGAGATTTTGATCCGGGATTTGGAATGGAATTCCGATAGTTGTAGTAGCTTCGTTAGGTGATTTTGGATGTGCCTGCAAAATTTCAGGTCATTCGGGCATTGTTTAGTCGGGTTTTTGATATATTGTGTAATTCGGAGTGTTTTAAGGAATTTAGGATTTAATTCGATGTGAATTATGGGTTTTGATGTTGTTAGACGTGTTTTGAGGATTGGAGCAAGTTTGAATAATGTATTAGGAGGTGTTGGTGTGTTTGGATGGGGTCCCGGGGGCCTCGGGGTATTTTCGGATGGTTAAACGGGAGAAAATGTGGAAAATTGCAGGTTTTGACTCTAGTTCTGTTGTTTTCGCTCCTGGGGAAATGGGGGCGCAGGAGCGAGTCCGCAGGAGCGGACGAGGGGGCGCAGGAGCGCTTGGCTTCGCAGAAGCGGAAATCTTCTCCGCTGAAGCGGCATCGCAGGTGCGTAGAGGAGACCGCAGAAGCGGTCAAGAGGCGAGATGGGAAGTCCGCATAAGCGGAAGGTCGATCGCATAGGCGAGTCCGCAGAAGCGGACTCTTGATCGCAGAGGCGGAAAGGACCGCAGGAGCGAATGAATTTCCGCAGAAGCGGACGCGTAGGGGCGGTCCATGGATTGCGGGAGCGGGATTGGCCAAATAGGCATGGGTTCGCCGAAGCGACCAATTGGTCGCAGAAGCGGTTCCGCAGGGGCGGAATTTGATCCGCAGAAGCGAAAATCGCTGTGAGTTAAGTGTATCAGAAGTTAGAAAAATTTCAGAACATTTCACACATTTGGGTCTCGGCTTTAGAGGCGATTTGGGCGATTTTGAAGAGAAACTCAAGGGAAATCATCAGGTAATCAACTATGGACTTAAACTGTGATTAGTATTGGTAATATTATGCAATTATATCATGAAAATGGAGGAATTTGGGGTAATTTATGGAGGATTTAGCCCTAGGCTTGAACTTTAGAAAATCAAGGTTTTGAATGGGCAAATGGAGTCCGAATTTGGTAAAATTGATATGCTTAGACTCGTATTGAGATGAGGGTTCCGAATATGTGACTTTTGTAATTTTTTGCGCAGCGTACCGAAAGTCGGGTTTTGACAACTTTGGGAATTTTGATGTAAATTGAGTTGTTTTGATTGGGTGTCGTCCCATTGGCCTAATTTGTTGTGTTTCTACTGTATTTGATCAGATTCTACGTGTGCGGAGCTTGATACTCGTGGCAAGGGCATTTCGGAGTAGTCGTCGCGCCGTATTGAGGTGAGTAATAGATGTGGGTGATGACCAGCGGGTTCGAAACCCCGGTATACCACTTTGTGACGCTGTATAGCAGCGAGACACATACTCTCATGTGAGTGCGGGGTCGATTGTGATTGGGGACTATGGCTTAGTCCGACTTGCTGATACTGTGTTATGATATTAGGCTATTCATGAGCCGTCGAACCTCCTTCTCGGATGGTTGCATATTATACTGTGATATTGGCTACTCTTGAGCCGAGGAACTCCCTTCTTGGGCGGTTGAGTATACTTGTGGGCCGCGAGCCAGTTATTGGATCCCGCGAGGATCGTTATCATTGTCTTATCATATTGACATGCTAGTTACTACCGGTCCGTAGCTATTTCTGTTATCATGCTATTTCCAATCTCTGGAACTTGGTATTACTGTTTTCCAACTGAAAAATGATAAAAAGGTTTTCAAAACTACTTTTGAGCCTACGAGGCTGTAATTGCATATTAGCTGACTGGTAGTGGATCGGGCCGCACGCCGCAGTAGTATATATGTTGGATCGGACTGCACGCCGCAGTGATATTGTGCTTGGGCTGTAGGAGCCCCTCCGGAGTCTGAACCCCCACAGTGAGCACGGGTACCCAAATTGGATCGGGCTACGCGCTGTAGCGGTCATATCATGCATTGCATTGCATTTAGCTACACCTGCTAGCTGTTATAATGTTTTGCTGGTACTTGTTGGTACAGGTACAGTTGATATTGATTCTGTGATAGGGTATTTGATTATAGCTTTACATAGTGCTTTATTGCGGATTTCTTATCTGCGCTGTCTTACCCTTGTTTATTACCACTGAGTCTGGCAGTACTCATTTTACTCCCTGCACCTTGTGTGCAGATCCAGGTACCTCTCAGCAGTGATGCAGTAGCTGTGCGAGGCGACATTTGTGGATATTCGAGGTACCCGCAGAGTCCGCAGGACCCGATATTCCTTCTTACTGTCTTTTGATTCTGTATTGATATTTCTTTCCGCACTTGGTATCTTGTAAACCATTATACACTTATGTTCATTAGAGGCTCATGACTCTCGACCCTTCGGTCTATGGGAGTTGGTATATTTTGGGACTTGGTTCCCCGCTGTTGGTATATGTATCACTGTTGCTTCATATTTTAATATGCTAAAATGGGATAGAATGAGCTTCTAGCTCCATCCTTGATATTGATTGGTCGGGTTGGCTTAGCAATGTGCTGGGCGCCATCACGACCGGATTTGGGGTCGTGACATTTACACCCTTAAATTCTTTTCATTCAGTTTATTATACTGGAAAACTGCCTGATGTATGATGTTTTGTCCAGTATAATTTACTGAATAAGTTTAATATTTCATTTCATTATGTGTTTTATTTTTTACAGTCAATCAGAATGTTTAACCATTATGGTTCTATAATTCTTACCATTTTTCTTTTCTTTTCAGAGGGTCTCTGAGAAAGTTAAAGAGATTGTACGTGAAGATAATGATAACTTTGAAATAAAGATTAATAAAAAAATTAAAGATAATCAGAAAAAGTTGAAGAAGTATGTTAAGAGCGCTGCTAAGGTAATTAACTAGTTTGTCAATTTATTCTACTATTGTTTTTTTTCTATAATAATATGTTTTATTCATTAATGTAGGATATGAATGACAAGCTTGATGTTGTTCTAAAGTTTATTAAAGATTTAAAAAATCATGATGAAAGCAAAGAAAGCGATGACGAAAGCAGTGTGAAATGTAAATAAAAGGATGAGGCAAATGAAAATATTGAAGACAGTGAAGAAAATAATGAAAGGCATGAGGAAGATGAAAATAATGAAAAACATGAGGATAGCAGTGAGAAAATCAGTGAAGAACATGAAGGTGAAGCACATGTTGATTCAATACCATTAGCTATGGATATTGATTCAGGTAATCCAGCACAAGTTAATGAAGAAGTTGTACGAGGCACTAGAATTTTAAGGACAGAATGTAATGCAATTGAAGCAGTGTAGTCCAGTGAATCAGCCTCACATGAAGCTGCAGTAAATGTTGAATGTTTTGATGAAGATGCTACTAATGAACAAGCAGCACATGATGCAAATGCTGAGGAAATTCCTTGTGATGAAGTTAGAGTAGAATGAAGTGGCGATGATCAAGGTCAATCAACTAGAACTGATGTTGATGCTATCTGGCAAAAAATTGCTGATGGGACATATCAAATTTCAACACCACAATGCAGTCAAGATAATACCTAAAATTGTGGAGATGTGTCATCAAAGAAACCAGCAATGTATATTGAATTGCTCAAAGATGCAGAAAAGAACAAATGCAGTGATCAAGGTGGACCAAGTGATGCAGATTGTGGTCCAGATGATACTGATCTTACAACTGGTAGAGATATTGATTCTCTAATTAAGAAAATAACTGATCCGACAGAAAGATGGTTGCCACAGTCTAGTCAAAATATTCAGCAGGTTAGTATACGAAGATTTGTTGTTTCATGTATCTAATATTTTTCTAAAGTATGTTATAGTGAATTATTTCTGCTTAGAGTAGAATTTTGTTTTATTGAAAAGATTATAATATGTTTCATGATTTTTTAAATTATGCTTTTCAAAGAAATACCAAATATTTGTTTGATTTTACTATCTTTTAATAGAAGTGTGTCGTATTTAAAGTTGATTATCCAATATGTGTTTAATGTTTATATTATAAGAGAAATGTATTTTTTCCAGGGAAGTGAAACAGATGCTGCAACAGGAGGTACAAATGTTGAAGCCATTTTGCGCGATATTGAAAAAGGAAATATAATTTTGGATTCACCTGAAGTACAACAAGTTGTTGCCAATGCAGCACGTGGAGCAAAGGATAGTGAACCTGAGACTAGTCTGGAAACTCTTTCTGAAATTTGCATCCAACAAATTAAATATAATGTTGAAGGAGTTGAAAGGAATTTGAAAGAAAAAGAACCTCTTGCTGTTCATTAAATTAGTGAAAAGATTCAGCAGGTTAGTGTGCATAGTTTTGTTGTTTCCTGTGTCTATGTTTTTTCTCTTATATGTTATACTGGATTAGTTATTTTTAGACTAGAATTTTGTTTTATTTTTCAATTCCTTTTTTGATTTATAATTTGTCTGTTTTTTTTAATTAGTGTAACGACCCGGCCGGTCGTTTTAGAAAATTACGCCCCAATCCCCAACTTAACTGTTCCCCTAAGTTCATTTCTGCTATTGTGGTTTGCCGGGAGAGTCGGTTCTGAAATTTGGAGCATTATGAGACACTTAGTCCCTAAATGAGAGCTTTAAGGTTAGAAAATGGTCCATAACCGGAACAGTGTTAAGACAACCTCGGAACGGGAATTCGATGGTTCCATTAGCTCCGTTGGGTGATTTCGGGGTTGGGAGCGCGTTCGGAATGTATTTTGGAGGTCCGTAGCTCAATTAGGCTTGAAATGCCGAAGTTTGAAATTTTGGCGAATCCGAACGATAGGTGAGGTTTTGATCCGGGGGTCGGAATGGAATTCCGACAATTTTTGTAGCTTCGTTATGTGAATTTTGGATATGTCCGCAAATTTTCAGGTCATTCGGACGTCGTTTGGTCGGGTTTTAGATCGAATGTGCAATTCGGAAAGTTTTAAGAAATTTAGGCTTGAATTCGATGTGAATTATGGGTTTTGATGTTGTTAGACGTGTTTTTATGATTGGAACAAGTTCGTATCGTGTTTTGGAGTATGTTGGTGGTTTTCATTGGGGTCCCGGGGGCCCCGGGTTGAATTCAGACCATCAAACGGGCATTTTGGAACCTTGAAACTGCAGAAAATTGCAGCAGCTGTGCAGCATACCTTTTGGTCATCGCGTCCGCGTGGCCTGGCCCGCGTTCGCGTAGGGTCAGCTGGTAGAAGCATCGCGTTCGCGATGGTACTGGCCGCGTTCGCGATGGGCTGGTTCGTGAGGCATCGCGTTCGCGATGGTGTGGACGCATTCGCGTAGAGTTGGTTCGAGAGGCATCGAGTTCGCGATGGTGAGGCCGCGAACGCGTAGTTCAAATTTTGGAGGCTGGGACTTTTTCTTCAACGCGAACGCGTGAGCGTCGCGTTCGCGAAGGGTCGTGTTGGAAATGCATCGCGTTCGCGATGTTGAGGACGCGAACGCGAAGGGTAAAACTTCAGTCAGAAAATATTAAAACCAGAACAGTCAACCCGCGACCCCCATACACAAAAACGCCATTTTTGAGCTCCAAGAGAGGATTTCGAAGGGGAAACGCTGGGATATCATCGGGAAAATCATCGGGGGTAAGTTTCTTGACCTTAATTCGTTGGTTTATCATGAAATCCGTGATTATTTCACTGAAAATGGAAGATTAAAGGTGGGTTTGAGCCCTAGGCCTAAATGTTAGAAAACCTTTGATTTGAATGGGCAAACGGAGCCCGATTTCGATAAATTTTATATGCACGGACTCGTATTGAGATAAGGAACCCGAATATATAATTTTCGTGATTTTTCGATAAGCGTACCGAAAGTCGGGTTTTGGCCACTTGTGGGTTTTGGTGTATTTTGATTTATTTCGATTGGGTAATGCCCAATTGGCCTATTTTGATGTGATTCTATTGATCTTTATCAGATACTACACCTGTGGAGGCCGACATTCATGGCAAGAGGGTTATCTCTTAGCGGTTTTGTGCCGGAATTGAGGTAAGTGGCTTGTCTAACCTCGTGTGGGGGAACTTTCACCCCAAGGATATTATGTGATAGTTTAAATGCCTTGTACGCGAGGTGACGGGCGTGTACATGCGCTGGTTGTTGAACACATACTTTACTTAAAATGTTCGATGAGTGATATTCCTGCTTTTAGCTGTTAATTCGATATTCTTACCCGGTAGTAGTTAGAAAAGCATGATTAGGTAGTAATTAACTGTCTAGTTGCCTAATTGTCTTACTTGAGCTTCTTGATAATTACATGCACTGTTTATCGGTGAAGTTATAGTTAAGCATATTATATTCTCTCTGTGTATTTCCTTTACTTGCTGTATTTGTAGACTGCGGGTTCAATTCCCGGAGATCCCAGGGCTGTGGGTTCGATTCCCAGAGACCCCGAGTGATACTGTTGTGGACTACGGGTTCGATTCCCGGAGATCTTGAGATTTATTGAGATGTGGACTGCGGGTTCGATTCCCGGAGATCCTGAGATTTATTGAGATGTGGACTGCGGGTTCGATTCCCGGAGATCCTGAGATTTATTGAGATGTGGACTGCGGGTTCGATTCCCGGAGATCCTGAGATTTACTGAGATGTGGACTGCGGGTTCGATTCCCGGAGACCCATGGATACTGTCAATGGGACTGTGGGTTCAATTCCCACGGGTCCTGGACTTGTTTTTATTGAGTTGGTTACTTGTTGTTAGCTTAATTGTATACGGTTGCAGTAATCATCTTATTGTTGTTATTTCAGAATTATTTTATCATTTAAACTGCTTACTATTGTTATCATCATTATATTATTGTTTCTCAGTAGGGTCCTGACCTTCCTCGTCACTACTCCATCGAGGTTATGCTTGGCACTTACTGAGTACCGCCGTGGTGTACTCATGCTACTCTTCTGCACACTTTTGTTGTGCAGATCCAGGTACATCAGGACAGGCTCGTACTAGATGATTCCACAACTTTTTTTTTTCGGGAGACCTCGAGGTATGATCTGCTACGTCCGCGGATCCGGAGGCTTTCCTTCTATTCTAATAGTATTAGTTGACATTTTTCCTTCATTTCGTTGTTAGATACTCTTTACACATAGAGCCATAGTTGTATATTCTCTTTTAGTCTGTGTTACCGTGGGATTCCGGATCTTGGTAGCGTTTTATTCAGTGTGTTGATGGATGTATGTGCCAAGCGGCACGGATTACATACCTTTTTATGCTATTTTTCCGCTATTTCTTATTTAAGTGTTCATAGCTTGTATATATTCCGCAACGTGTTAGGCTTACCTAGTCGTGGGGACTGGGTGCCATCATAACATGTTCACGATTGGTGAACTAGGGTCGTGACAAGTTGGTATCAGAGCTCTAGGTTCATAGGAGTCACGGAACACAGACCGGTTACTTAGAGTCTCGATGATCGATTAGGAGACGTCTGTATTTATCTACGAGGGGCTATGTAACTGTTTAGGAAACTCTTCATTTCTTTTGGATTCCTTGTCGTGTGATATTTTGGCATCAAAATCTAAACAATTACTTTCTATTCTCTCACAGATGGTGAGGACACGAGCTACTTGCGAGGATCAGGTACTCGCGCCCCCTGTTGCCGCCGTCAGAGGCCGTGGCCGAGGTAGAGGACGAGGACGCGCCCGAGGTGCGGCCACAGCACCCGCGCGCGCTGCCGCTGAGGTGCCACAGGTAGACCAGGTTGGAGCGCAGGCACCCGGTACACCGACTACAGCTGCTACTACTCCGGCGCTACAGGGAGACCCTGGCCCGGTTCATGAGTATGTATACAACTTTAGCTCAGGTGGGACTGCTTCCTCTCGTCGCGGCTACATCCCGGGCCGGGGGAGGGGCCCGGACTCCCGTAGCCCTTACACCTGAGCGGCGTGTGCCAGTGGGACAGGTTCCAGAGGTTTTGGTTATGCCTCCTGCCGCCCCAGCACAGCCCGGAGGTGGACCAGCTGCCTCTGAGGATGAGCAGCGCAGATTGGAGAGGTTCAAGAAATATGGCCCTCTAGTGTTCAGTGGGTTGGCTTTAGATGATGCATTGGGTTTTCTGGAGGAGTGTCATCATATTCTTCGTACTATGGGGATTGTGGAGACCAGCGGGGTTTCCTTCACTGCTTTTCAGTTTCGCGGGGCCGCTTATGATCGGTGGTGCACGTATGAGTTGGATAGTCCAGAGGAGTCTGCTTCATTGACCTGGACGCAGTTTTCAGATCTATTTTTGAGAGAGTTTATTCCTCAGAGCCTTAGGGATTCTTGGCGCTCGGAGTTTGAGCGGTTGCGACAGGGTACCATGTCAGTATCGGAGTATGCTATCAATTTCACCCGTCTAGCCAGGCATGCACCGGCATTGGTAGCCACGGTTCGGGAGAGAGTGCGGAGATTTATTGAGGGCCATATTCCGCCGATCCGATCCAGCATGGCCAGAGAGTTAGAGACAGATATATCTTATCAGCAGGCAGTTAGCATTGCCAGGAGGATCGAGAGTATGCTCCCTAGAGAGCGGGGAGAGAGAGAGGCCAAGAGGTCTCGTGAGTCGGGCCATTTCTTTGGTGCCCGCACTTCAGCAGCCGGTCGTTTTGGTAGGAGTTATTCCGGTCGACCAGTTCACTCAGCTTTACCAGCAGCCGGTAGCACTCCAGCTCTTCCAGCACCTCAGGAGCCTTATTATGCTCCCCCAGTTTCTAGTGCACCTCCTGCGCGGGGTCCTTCTAGGGGTCAGACTAGTGGGGGTGAGGCCGGACAGTCACAGCCACCGCGTCCTCCCAGAGCTTGCTTTGAGTGCGGGGATACTCGCCATCTGGTTAGAGAGTGCCCCAGGCGTAGGAGGGGAGCACCTCATCAGTCTTCGCAGCCCCAGCGTGGTTCTCAGGGCCAGCAGGCTATCATTCCAGCTCCAGCTGCCACTCCACCTGCCCAGCCAGCCAGGGGCGGGGGTCAGGGTTCCAGAGGCCGCCCTCGAGAGGGGGGACAGGCCAGATTCTATGCTATTCCTGATCGCGCTGCGGCTGTTGCATCTGACTCTGTTATCACAGGTATTATTATGGTTAGTCACAGGGAGGCATCGGTTCTATTCGACCCTGGTTCCACTTTTTCATATGTGTCTTCTTACTTTGCTTCTCATCCGGGTGTGCCTCGGGATTCTTTGAGTGCCCCCATTTATGTTTCCACTCCGGTGGGTGATTCTTTGGCTGTGGACCGTGTATATCGGTCGTGTTTGGTCACTATTTGTGGTTTTGAGACTAGAGCGGATCTATTGTTGCTCGGGATGGTCGATTTTGATATAATTTCGGGCATGGACTGGTTGTCGCCCCATTATGCTATTCTTGATTGTCACGCCAAGATCATGACGCTGGCTATGTTAGGCATTCCACGTATTGAGTGGAGTGGTAGTCGAGATCACAACCCCAGCCGTGTTATTTCTTTTCTCAAAGCTCAGCGTATGGTTGAGAAGGGGTGTGCTGCTTATCTAGCCTATGTGCGGGACGTCGGTATTGACACTCCCTCTATTGATTCTGTTCCTGTGGTACGTGACTTTGCTGATGTATTTCCAGCTGATCTCCCGGGCATGCCGCCCGACAGAGATATTGATTTTAGCATTGATTTGCTGCTGGGCACTCAGCCCATTTCTATTCCACCGTACCGTATGGCTCCTTCTAAGTTGAAGGAGTTGAAGGATCAGTTACAGGAGTTATTGGGCAAGGGTTTTATTCGACCCAGTGTTTCGCCTTGGGGTGCTCCTCTGATATGTGTATTGACTATCATCAGCTGAATAAGGTTACAATGAAGAACCGGTATCCTTTGCCCCATATTGATGATTTATTTGACCAGCTACAGGGCGCACAGGTGTTTTCTAAGATTGATTTGCGCTCTGGGTATCACCAGCTGAAGATTCGGGAGCCAGATATCCCGAAGACTGCCTTCGGGACCCGGTATGGTCACTATGAGTTCCTCGTGATGTCTTTTGGGTTGACTAATGCTCCAGCAGCATTTATGCATTTGATGCACAGTGTGTTCAGACCTTATCTGGACTCGTTCGTGATTGTCTTCATTGATGATATTCTAGTATATTCCCGGAGCCGGGAAGAGCATGAGCAACATTTGAGGATAGTGCTTCAGATTCTGAGGGAGAAGCAGCTTTATGCCAAGTTCTCTAAATGTGAATTCTGGTTGAGTTCAGTGGCATTCTTGGGCCACGTGGTGTCGAGTGATGGTATTCGACTAGATCCTAGGAAGGTGGAGGCCGTGCAGAGTTGGCCCAGACCCTCCTCCGCTACTGAGATTCGCAGTTTCCTTGGTTTGGCGGGCTATTACCGTCGTTTCGTAGAGGGGTTCTCTTCGATTGCAGCACCTATGACCAGATTGACCCAAAAGGGTGCCCCTTTCCAGTGGACAGACGAGTGTGAGGCGAGCTTCCAGAAGCTCAAGACAGCTTTAACTTCGGCCCCTATATTGACGTTGCCTACAAGTTCGGGGTCCTATACTGTATATTGTGACGCCTCACGAGTTGGACTCGGTGCGGTATTGATGTAGGACGGTAGGGTAATTGCCTACGTGACGAGACAGCTGAAGGTGCATGAGAAGAATTACCCCGTTCATGATTTGGAGCTAGCTGCCATTGTTCACGCCTTGAAGATTTGGCATCATTATTTATATAGGGTTCCTTGTGAGATCTACATTGATCACCGGAGCTTGCAGCACTTGCTTAAGCAGAAGGACCTGAATATGCGTCAGAGGAGATGGTTGGAACTACTGAATGGCAATGATATTACTATTATCTATCATCCGGGCAAGGCTAATGTGGTTGCTGATGCCTTGAGTCATCGGGCGGAGAGTTTGGGGAGTTTAGCATATCTACCAGCTTCGGAGAGGCCTATGGCGATGGATGTTCAGGCTTTGGCCAGGCAGTTTGTTAGACCGGATCTTTCGGAGCCCAGCCGGGTTCTAGCTTGTGTGGTTTCTCGGTCTTCTCTATTTGACCGCATCAGGGAGCGTCAGGTTCGACGACCCTCATTTGCTCGTCCTTCAGGATAGAATTCGGCGTGGTGATGCTCGAGATGTTACCATCGGGGATGATAGAGTCATGAGGATGCAGGGGCGTATCTGTGTGCCCAATGTAGATGATCTTCGAGAGCTGATTCTAGCAGAAGCCCATAGTTCGCGGTATTCCATCCATCCGGGAGCCGCGAAGATGTATCAAGACTTGAAACAACATTACTGGTGGAGGCGGATGAAGAGGGATATAGTTGATTATGTTTCCGGATGCCTCAACTACCAGCAGGTGAAGTATAAACATCAGCGTCCGGGTGGATTGATGCAGCAGATTGAGATTCCAGAGTGGAAATGGGAGCGCATCACCATGGACTTTGTATCTGGACTTCCACGGACCGTTAGGAAGTTTGATTCCATTTGGGTTATCGTGGATCAACTGACCAAGTCCGCCTACTTTATACCGGTGAGCACTACTTATTCATCGGAACGACTGGTGAAGATCTATATCAGGGAGATAGTTCGGCTGCACGGTATTTCAGTTTCCATCATTTCAGATAGAGGCACTCAATTCACTTCACGATTCTGGAGAGCTGTACAGTAGGAGTTAGGTACTCGGGTGGAGCTGAGCACAACATTTCACCCCTAGACTGATGGGCAGTCCGAGCGCACTATTTAGATTTTGGAGGATATGCTCCGTGCGTGCGTGATTGAGTTTGGAGGTTCATGGGATCACTTCTTGCCGCTGGCAGAGTTTGCTTATAACAATAGATACCAGTCTAGTATTCAGATGGCACCGTATGAGGCCCTATATGGTAGGAGGTGCTGGTCTCCCGTGGGTTGGTTCGAGCCGGGCGAGGCCAGGTTGCTAGGTACTGATATGGTTCAGGATGCTATGGACAAGGTCAAGGTGATACAGGACAGACTTCGTGCAGCCCAGTCTAGACAGAAGAGTTATGCGGACAAGAAGGTTCGCGATGTGGCTTTTATGGTTGGTGAGCGGGTTCTGCTTCGAGTCTCGCCCATGAAGGGCGTTATGAGGTTTGGGAAGAAAGGAAAGCTGAGTCCTAGGTTTATTGGCCCTTTTGAGATTTGTAGGCGTGTTGGGGAGGTTGCTTATGAGTTGGCCTTACCTCCCAGTCTAGCCGGAGTTCACCCCGTATTTCATGTCTCCATGCTCCGGAGATAACATGGTGACCCGTCGCATGTGTTGGATTTCACTTCTGTTCAGCTAGACAAGGATCTGTCTTATGTTGAGGAGCCAGTGGCTATATTGGACCGACAGATATAAAAGTTGAGTTTTAAGAACATTGCTTCAGTAAAGGTTCTGTGGCAGGGTCAACCGGCCAAGGAGGTGACTTGGGAGATCGAGCGGGATATGTGCAGCCGGTACCCTCATCTTTTCACTACTTCAGGTATGTTCTCTATGCTCGTTTGAGGACGAATGAATATTTAAGTGTAGGAGGATGTGACGATCCGGTTGATCATCTTAAGAATTAACGCCCCAATCCTCTATTAACTGCTTTAGAAAAGACTATTTATGCTAATTTGAATTTTTGGGATGTTCACTTTTGAGTTTTGGAGCATTTTGGGACACTTAGTCCCTAAATGAGAGCTTTAAAGTTAGAAAATAGTCCGTAATCGGAACAGTGTTAAGACGACCTCGGAACGGGAATCCGATGGTTCCATTAGCTCCGTTGGGTGATTTCGGGGTTGGGAGCGCGTTCGGAATGTATTTTGGAGGTCCGTAGCTCAATTAGGCTTGAAATGCCGAAGTTTGAAATTTTGGCGAATCCGAACGATAGGTGAGATTTTGATCCGGGGTCGGAATGGAATTCCGACAATTTATGTAGCTTCGTTATGTGAATTTTGATATGTCCGCAAAATTTTAGGTCATTAGGACATCGATTGGTCGGGTTTTTGATCGAACGTGCAATTCGGAAAGTTTTAAGAAATTTAGGCTTGAATTCGATGTGAATTATGGGTTTTGATGTTGTTAGACGTGTTTTTATGATTGGAACAAGTTCGTATCGTGTTTTTGAGTATGTTGGTGATTTTCGTTGGGGTCCCGGGGGCCCCGGGATGAATTCGGACCATCAAACGGGCATTTTGGAACCTTGAAACTGCAGAAAATTGCAGCAGCTGTGCAGCAAACGTTTTGGTCATCGCGTCCGCGTGGCCTGGCCCGCGTTCGCGTAGGGTCAGCTGGTAGAAGCATCGCGTTCGCGATGGTACTGGCCGCGTTTGCGATGGGCTGGTTCATGAGGCATCGCGTTCGCGATGGTGTGGACGCGTTCGCGTAGAGTTGGTTCGAGAGGCATCGCGTTCGCGATGGTGAGGCCGCGAACGCGTAGTTCAAATTTTGGAGGCTGGGACTTTTTCTTCAACGCGAACGCGTGATGAGTGTCACGTTCGCAAAAGGTCATGTTGGCAATGTATCGCGTTCGCGATGTTGAGGACGCGAACGCGAAGGGTAAAACTTCAGTCAGAAAATATTAAAACCAGAACAGTCAACCCGCGACCCCCATACACAAAAACGCCATTTTTGAGCTCCAAGAGAGGATTTCGAAGGGGAAACGCTCAGGAAAATCATCGGGGGTAAGTTTCTTGACCTTAATTCGTTGGTTTATCATGAAATCCGTGATTATTTCACTGAAAATGGAAGATTAAAGGTGGGTTTGAGCCCTAGGCCTAAATGTTAGAAAACCTTTGATTTGAATGGGCGAACGGAGCCCGATTTCGATAAATTTTATATGCACGGACTCGTATTGAGATAAGGAACCCGAATATATAATTTTCGTGATTTTGCGATAAGCGTGCCGAAAGTCGGGTTTTGGCCACTTGTGGGTTTTGGTGTATTTTGAGTTATTTTGATTGGGTAATGCCCAATTGGCCTATTTTGATGTGATTCTATTGATCTTTATCAGATACTACACCGGTGGAGGCCGACATTCGCGGCAAGAGGGTTATTTATTAGCGGTTGTGTGCCGGAATTGAGGTAAGTGGCTTGTCTAACCTCGTGCGAGGGAACTTTCACCCCTAGGATATTATGTGATAGTTTAAATGCCTTGTACGCGAGGTGACGGGTGTGTACATGCGCTGGTTGTTGAACACATACTTTACTTAAAATGTTCTATGAGTAATATTCCTGCTTTTAGCTGTTAATTCGATATTCTTACCCGGTAGTAGTTAGAAAAGCATGATTAGGTAGTAATTAACTGTCTAGTTGCCTAATTGTCTTACTTGAGCTTCTTGATAATTACTGGCACTGTTTATCAGTGAAGTTATAGTTAAGCATATTGTATTCTCTCTGTGTATTTCCTTTACTTGCTGTGTTTGTGGACTGCGGGTTTAATTCCCGGAGATCCACGGGCTGTGGGTTCGATTCCCAGAGACCCGGAGTGATAATGTTGTGGACTGTGGGTTCGATTCCCGGATATCCGGAGATTTATTGAGATGTGGACTGCGAGTTCGATTCCCGGATATCCTGAGATTTATTGAGATGTGGACTGCGGGTTCGATTCCCGGAGATCCTGAGATTTATTGAGATGTGGACTGCGGGTTCGATTCCCGGAGATCCCGAGATTTATTGAGATGTGGACTGCGGGTTCGATTCCCGGAGATCCTGAGATTTATTGAAATGTGGGCTGCGGGTTCGATTCTCGGAGACCCATGGGTACTGTCAATGGGACTGTGGGTTCAATTCCCACAGGTCCTGGACTTGTTTTTATTGAGTTGGTTACTTGTTTTTAGCTTAATTGCAGACGGTTGCAGAAATCATCTTATTGTTGTTATTTCGGAATTATTATCATTTAAACTGCTTACTATTGTTATCATCATTATATTATTGTTTCTCAGTAGGGCCCTGACCTTCCTCGTCACTACTCCATCGAGGTTAGGCTTGGCACTTACCGAGTACCGCCGTGGTGTACTCATGCTACTCTTATGCACACTTTTGTTGTGCAGATCCAGGTACATCAGGACAGGCTCGTACTAGGTGATTCTGCAGCTTTTTGGGATACCTCGAGGTATGATCTGCTACGTCCGCGGATCCGGAGGCTTTCCTTTTATTCTAATAGTATTAGTTGACATTTTTCCTTCATTTCGTTGTTAGATACTCTTTACACTTAGAGCCACAGTTGTATATTCTCTTTTAGTCTGTGTTACCGTGGGATTCCGGATCTTGGTAGCATTTTATTCAGTGTGTTGACGGATGTATGTGCCAAGCGGCACGGATTACATACCTTTTTATGCTATTTTTCCGTTGTTTCTTATTTAAGTGTTCATAGCTTGTATATATTCCGCAACGTGTTAGGATTACCTAGTCGTAGGGACTGGGTGCCATCACGACATGTTCACGATTGGTGAACTAGGGTCGTGACAATTAGGAACTTCAAAAAAAATACTAAAGTTTTGTTAGTTTTGATTATCTTTTTAATGGAATTGTGGTGTAATTAAGCTTGATTATCCAATATGTGTTTAATGTTTATATTATAAGGAATGTATTTTCTCAGGGAAGTGAAATAGATGCTGCAACAGGAGGTGCAGATGTTGAAGCTATTTTTCGTGATATTGAAAGAGGGAATATAATTTTGGATTCACCTGAAGTAGAACAAGTTATTCCCGTCTTAAATGTGAGTACATCATCTGCAACAAATGAAAGAGAACTTTACACTGTTGTGGCAAGTGTTTCTGAAAATGTTGAAGGAATTGAAAGGAACTTGAAAGAAAAAGCACCTCTTCATGTTCATGAAATTATTGAAAAGATTCAGCAGGTTAGTGTGCACAATTTTGTTGTTTCTATTTTCTATGTTTTTCCTCTAGTATGTTATTTTAAATTAGCTCTTTTTAGACTAGATTTGAGTTTGTTAGCTTTCCAGTATGATTTACTGGATTATTATTATATTATAGTTCAGTTTTGTTTGATTTGTGTATATTTTACAGAATAAATACATTGTTTAAGCTTGTTGTCCAGTATATTATATTGTATGATTTCTGTTTAGTAATTAAATAAATTTAGTTGTTATTTATTTTTTAATTTTCCTGTGAATCTTTGCTTTCCAGTATGTTATACTGGATGATTATTATTGTAGTTGAATTATCCAGTATGTTATATTGTTTAATTCCTGTATCTTTTACAGGAATTCTAAGTTGTATAGGCTTATTGTGCAGTATATTATACCGGAAAACTAGCATTTATAGACTGTTTTATTTTTTTCAGTTCATTATATTTTCAGCTTTAATAATCTATCTTTGATTTTTTTTGTCACGACCCCAAATCCGGTCGTGATGGCGCCCAGCACATTGCTAGGCCAGCCTGACCAACTAACAATAATCACGGAGCCACAAGCTCACTTTATCCATTTTAAGCATAACTAAATAATATATATTAAAAACAGGTAACCAAGTCCCAACACGTGCCAACTCCCATAGACCGAAGGGTCAAGAGTCATGAGCCTCTACAGAGTATACAAAGTGTAAATAGTGATATATAACTGTGCACAAGTGTGGGATGGTCAGAACAAAAATATAGACAAACTGGAGAATCAGGTCCTGCGAACGCTGGCAGCTACCTCGATTGTCCAAAAGCACTCCCGAGCCGCAATAGAATCAGCCCTGCTGTGATGTACCTGGATCTGCACACAAGGTGCAGGGAGTCGGGTGTGAGTACTTCCAACTCAGCAGTAATAAAAGTAAATAATGCTGAAGGGAAGAAAACCACGATAGACACTATCTCATGCTACACAATACAGAACTATCTTTTTATTCCTTTCAAGCATATGTGAGTAGATTATTAAAATCTCAATTTTTAGCTACTTTCTTTCATAATATTATACCAATACCTGGATACAATCTCAAGCAGTGCAAGTCCGCACTCAAATCAGCCCCTCGGGCTCAGCACTCCTTATCAATTTACAATAGGAGATCTGGTTAATAAGGGAACTAATGCATGTGTGCCAGTAATGTATGAGTGCTTAATGTTATGCCACGTAGTACACGTAAACCAATGTATGTATGCCATGCAATGCATATGACCGCTACGGCGTGTAGCCCGATCCAATTTGGGTACCCGTGCTCACCGTGGGGGTTCAGACTCCGGAGGGGCTCCTACAGCCCAAGCACAATATTAATATCACACCTGCTGCGGCGCGCAGCCCGATCCGTATACCACTGCGGCGTGCAGTCCGATCCATGCATGTGTATGCATATGCTCACATAAATTGTCATGCCCTAACATATGGCCCTCGGCCCAAATCAGTCTAACAAATAATCAAGAAAGTCCTACGGGCAACAATATCATATTAGCTCACAGCTAAAATATTATTAAGACCTTGTTCAAGTTTTTCATAACCTTATAAGAATTCTGAATAGCAAAATACCATTTAAAACCTTAAATTTAGAATAAAATATGCACAGTGTTATCAAGACAGTGATACCAATCCCTGAAGGATTCAAATAATTGGCACGAAGCCCAAACATGATAATTAGTCCAATTCATTTCAACAATTAGGTGTTATTATTTATTACGCCGGACGGACCAAGTCACGATCCCCAAAGGTGCTCTACCCCACGCCCGTTATCCGGCGTGCAAGTCACCTCAACACAGCACTAAGATGTGCAAGTCCGGGGTTTACCAACCCTCAGGACATTATTTACAAGTATTACCCACCTCGAACCGACGAAAGCTCATGCCTACGATGCCTTAGCTCCTCGAACCGGCATCCACGCACGTCAAAACTAGCACAAATCCGCACAAATATATCAAAATAGGCTAATGGAACGATACCCAGTCAAAACAACTCAATTTACACCGAAATTCACAAAGTTGCCAAAACCCGACTTTCGGTACGCTTCTCGAAAAATTACAAAAGTTACATATTCGGAATCATTATCTCGATACAAGTCTAGGCATATAATATTTACCAAAATCGGACTCCATTTGCCCACTCAAATCAGTGTTTTTCTTCAATTTAGGCCTAGGGCTCAAACCCCCCTTTAATCTTCCATTTACAGGGAATTAACCAAGGATTTCATGATAAAATGATGTAATTAAGACACAAAACTTACCTCCGACGAAACCCCAATGATTTCCCAGCAATCTCCCGACAATACCTTCTCTTGGAACTCAAACATGGAGGTTTGGGGTATGAAACCCGCGACGGGTTATGTTCTGGTTTTAACTTCACTGCCAGCCTAATTTCTTCATCACGTTCGCGACACCTCTCACGCGAACGCGATGCCTTATTCCAATCCTTCATCGCGAATGCGACACACAGTCACGCGTTCACAAAGACCATTCTCCCGAGCCCAGATTTTTCCTCTACGCGAACGCGACATACCTCACGCATTCGCGATGCCTTATGAATTCCTTATACGCGAACGCGACCCAAACCATCGCGAACGCGATGCATCCCAGCTTCCTCTTATGCGAACGCGGCACCACCCCTCGCGAACGCGATGACCACTGACCCCGGCCTACGCGAACGCGAAGGCTTATTTTATGCCCAGTGATCTGCAATTTTACAGCAGACTTCCAAGTTCCAAAAATGCCGGATGATGGTCCGGATTCACCCCGAGGCCCCCGGGACCCCAACGAAAACCACCAACATACTCCAAAACACGATACGAACTTATTCCAAGCATAAAAACACCATCCTAAACATCAAAATCACCAATTACACACATATTCAAGCCTAAGTTTCTTCAAGATTTCCGAATTGGTCATTCAATCAAAAACCCGACCAAACGACGTCTGAATGACTTGAAAATTTGCAGACATATCCAAAATCAACTAACGAAGCTACTACAACTGTCAGAATTCCATTCCGACCCCGGATCAAAATCTCACCTACCGTTCGGATTTCGCCAAAATTCAACCTTAGCCAATTCAAGCCTAAAACTACACCGGATCTCCAAATTCAATTCCGATTGCTCTCCTAAGTCATAAATGATCCCTCGAAACTAGTCGAATCATCAGAATCCGATTCCGAGCACTCTAACTCGATAGTCAACTCTAGGTTGACTTTCCATATTCAAACTTCCTTCAAATATGCTATTTGCTTCATTTTCAATTCAATTCACTCCTAACTCACCCGATAGGTTCTAACACTGATATAGAAGCATAAGATATGTTAATGCAGCATAACGGGGTGGTAATTCCCGTAATGACGGGCCGGGTCGCTACATTCTCCCCAACTTAAACAAACGCTCATCCTCGAGCGGACCCAGAATTGTACTAGAAGCAACCCAATAGCTGAATGACCTTACCAAGCATATATTCGGGCGATCACACGTCACCATATCTCTCATAAGTCCGAAAACACCATATAGCTGAAATCTCACAGACCATCTGAACCATAAACCACATTGCACTTTCCGAAATCATATGCCAAATGCTAATCCCATGCCTATACTCAGGATACACTCGAATCCACTGCAATAACCCATATTCACTACTCCGGGTGAGATCATATGATGTATCAAACAACCCAATCACTCGAGACAATAGTCTCTAATCACACAATTTCCCATGATAACCAAATACCAACTGAAAAACCCTTTTTCATTAGATAGAGTCTTGTTCCAACACCTTCATATCATGCCCACGGCAACCGAACACGCGATATATCGAACCCATCTCTCAGGTCAACCATTCATGAATCCATTTCACTTTTAACTGATACCACAACAGATTTCGGACCCAAATCTCGGTATTACCTTTCTAACCAGCTGAAATCACATATACTCACACTCACTATTGGCTCCAACGCTCATTTCGATCATAACACACCGCACTGGTGATTTGACACCTCAACACCGACCTAAGCCACGGCGAGCACAACATAGGCTCCAATAGAAACGTCTGAACACACTCGAATCATGACAGCTCAAATCATGACAACTGTTGTCACGCCCCAAATCGAGGGACATGACCGGCGCCTGACCGGGTTGCCCCAATCAAGCGGACCTGGGTGCCTTTCATTCCCACGCGTTACCCCTGTGATGACTGTTTCTCATTAACCAAATATATTACTAATCATAATTGATTTCACATTAAACAAATAAAAATGATACGAGTGATTCATTAACAAGATTTCAACTTTTACAACGCCCGACATAACACGATATATATACATAAGACTGGAGTCCCACAGTTTACATGTCTACAGAGCCTCTAGGATACAAAAGGGAAATACAGTACTTGCCGGTAACAAGGCTCCGGCTATACCTTACAAAACCAAAATGAAATCTAAACCAAAGTGGCAAGAACCACACAAGACCCCGAGGAAGAAAGGGGCTCACCAAGACGGGCAGTGGAAGGAGAAGAATACTACTGCCGACGAGCTGAAGTGCCTGCTACTGATCCACCTACAATCATGACACGAATGTAGCGCCCCCGGCAAAAGGGACGTCAATACACTTAAATTGTACTGGTATGTATGGACAAACTTTGTCCCAAGTAAACTCAAGCCATTAAATTACATCAACAATTAATTAAGCCAACCAACCATGTTTCCACATTTTCCTCATTTCAAATAATTCTCAACTCAAAGCACTTCCTACGATCAACCAATTTAACAATTACCAATCAATCACATAAAGCACAAGTAGTCAAACAAAGGGGCAATCAGTGCCCCACAGGTTGCAAACTCTCCTGTTGTCTCCTTTCACAATTTCACATTATTGATTTATGTATCAATTTTCAATAGCGATTTCGATCGCTTTCCATCCTTATTACCCCTGACCACCCTTATTACCTCGGCCACCCTTATCACCCCAACCCAAACCTTATTTCACCACGTCGCGGCGCGCGACACGACCCCGCCTTACAGTTGAAAACACAACAATTTCAAACAGCAGATAAGGTACTACACACAATTTCAACAAGTTCAAATAAGCAACTTGCACATTGTTTCATATTCTCAATTACTTCTCAAGCCAATATCACAACCAAGTTACAATGTTTCCACATTCAATAATATTCACACATGTATATTCAACAATTTTCCATAATTCAAGTGTTTCATCTCTTTCCACAATAAACCAATTCTCAAGTGTTTCGATTTCTTTTCCACAAGGTGCCATATAGGCCATCATAATCATTATTCACAAATTCTTTACCCAATTCAACTCTCATTTACCTTTCGGTTCATATTTCTTACCACAACACTCATAGTTCAACAACAACTTTGAATATCCAACAACAACATCAATTAATCACATACAATTTCTCAAATCAACACATGCCAAACAATTTTACACATAAGGGCGATTTCACAAGAATCAAAATTAGCCATACATACCTGGTGATGATTTTTCTTCCGTTAACTTTCTACTTTATGCTTACCCAAGATATCCTATTCTTGCCAACCTTGTTCTTGAAGACTCTTACTTCTACCCACTTCTTTTTACTAGAAATCAAGTTCAATAATCATGCATGAGTGTAAAAATTCTATTTTCAAAAGCTATTATATGCAAACCTCTCTTTACCCAATTAAAACTGAAAATCAAAGAAAATAGTTAGGGTTTTTACCTTGAAAATATTGGGGAAGTTGAATCCTTGCCCTAGAATCCCTTGGAATTAAGTAGTTGGAACAATCTTTGAAGATGAAGAACTTCTCTCTCTAAAAACCCTCTCTTCTCTCTCTAATTTTTGGTGAGATGATATGATAAAAATGAAGAAGAGGTGTGTTATATTAAAGAAGAGATCGGGTCAAAATGTTACAAAAACTGGGCCCGGGGTCAAATATGCGGTCACTATGCGACCGCAGAATCAACATGCGGTCCGCATAATGACCGCAGAATGGCTCAAAAATTACGCAGGCTCTGGAACGATTTGCGGTCACTATGCGGACCGCATGTTGATTGTGCGGTCGCAAAAGTGCACCGCAGATTGACATGCGATCGCATATCGACCGCACATTGGACACAATTTTGGGCAACTCTCCGGAACGATTTGCGGTCACTATGCGGACCGCATATTGATTCTGCGGTCGCAAAAGTGCACCGCAGATTGACATTTTTCGGAAAAATTAATTCTCTACATTTTGAAACTTAAATCACTACCAAGGGTCCGAACCGCGGCTCGCAAGCTCGCCGCGAAGAATTCTACGCATTCCTAACACATTATTCGGACCATGACACCACAACTACTAGGTTTTATGCACAAAATTTTTACGGGGCCTTACATCCTCCCCCCTTAAGATCATTCGTCCTCGAATGAGGATTTTGAAATAAATGAGTTTTGAAAGACATGATATGCAAGCTATCAAAATTTTGACTAACTCTTATATTTTAGAAAAATTTCGCCGGAGTTTCCTTTGTATTATGGACATATCCACCTGTCAGAGGGCCCCCGAAACACATTACCAAACAACAATATACAACAATAACACTATTCACAACTGGTATACACCTTCTTACCTCAACGAATGCACATAAACTAGTCACTTCAATGAATTCTTACCTTATTTAACCATTTTAACACCATGTACACTTAACAAACCATTACCAATCTGCACTTTCTATTAGTCGTTTATTAAACACGTAAATCTTTATAAGGCTTTCATTTATCAAGAACGGTTCAAGTGACCCAAGGTAACAACACATCTAACTCATTACAAATAAAGGAGACTTACTAATACTAAGAGGGAAACAACTTAGGCAAGATGACAGCTACTAGGAGTAGGAGGGTCACCTAATTTCTTCTAGGCTTGATCAAACAAATGGGGGTACTTTTCTTGCATCTCTTTTTCCGCTTCCCATGTGGCCTCCTCAACTTGTTGACTTCGCCACAATACTTTAACAGAGGCAACTTCCTTATTTCTCAACTTACGGACTTGCCTATCAAGAATGGCAACCGGAACTTCTTCATATGACAAATCTTCATTAACCTCTATAGCTTCGACTGGCATGATGGTGGATGGATCTCCAATCACTTTCTTCAACATGGACACATGGAATACCGGATGCACTGATGACATCTCGGGAGGCAACTCTAGCCTATAAGCAACTTGACCAATCCTTTGAACGATCCGATATGGCCCGACATACCTAGGACTCAATTTCCTTTCTTTCCGAATCGCATGACTCCCTTCATAGGAGATACCCTCAAGAACACCCAATCATCGACTTGAAACTCCAAATCCCTTCGACGAACGTCTACATAGGACTTTTGACGACTCTGTGCTGTTTTCATTCTCTCCTGAATAACCTTAACTTTTTCCATGGTTTCGTATACCATATCTGGCCCTAGCAATTCCGCTTCACCTACCTCAAACCACCCGATTGGCGATCTACATCTTCTCCCGTATAATGCCTCAAACGGGGCCATTTGAATGCTAGCATGATAGCTGTTATTGTAAGCAAATTCTATCGGTGGCAAGTGTTCATCCCAATTACCTTTAAAATCTAAGACACAAGCCCGCAACATATCTTCAAGCGTCTGAATGGTCCGCTCGGCCTGTCCATCGGTCTGTGGATGGAAAGTTGTGCTGAGATTCACCTGAGTTCCCAAACCTTGCTGAAACTTCTTCCAAAAGTTAGCGGTGAACTGAGCCCCGCGATCTGAGATGATAGAAAGTGGAGTGCCATGAAGCCTTACTATCTCTTTGATGTACAATCTTGCATATTGCTCGGCAGTATCAGTGGACTTGACAGGCAGGAAGTGAGCCGATTTGGTGAGTCGGTCTACTATCACCCATATTGAGTCAAACTTACGCTGAGTGCGAGGTAACCCCACCACGAAATCCATATTGATCATCTCCCATTTCCACCTTGGTATTTCTATAAGTTGAGTTAATCCACCAGGCCGTTGATGCTCGGCCTTCACTTGTTGACAGTTCGGACATTTAGCTACAAAGCCTGCTACATCCCTTTTCATACCGTTCCACCAATAAATCTCCTTGAGATCGTGATACATTTTCGTTGAACCAGGGTGCACGGAATACCTGGAAGTATGAGCCTCTGCCATCACTCTTTCCCGAAGCTCGTCCACATCCGGAACACATAGCCTATCTTGACACCGCAATACACCATCTTCGCTGCTGAGTACAAATGCTGAGGTCTTGTCATTCATGACTGCTTCCTTCACCCGAACCAATGCTCGATCCATGAACTGTTTTTCCTTGATTTCCGCGACCAATGATGATTCTGCTCCATTATGCACCAAAATATCCCCCTCGTCTGACGCCGAGATACGAACCCCCAAACTGGCTAATTGGTAAACCTCTCGAGCCAGGGGTCTCCGATCCACACCCAAATGAGCCAAACTACCCATGGATTTCCGACTAAGAGCGTCAGCTACCACATTTGCCTTCCCTGGATGGTACAATATGTCCATATCATAGTCCTTGAGTAGTTCTAACCACCGCCGCTGTCTCAGATTCAGCTCTTTCTGCTTGAACAAATACTGGAGGCTCTTGTGGTCCGAAAACACATCTACATGAACCCCATAAAGATAGTGTCGCCATATTTTCAAGGCAAACACAACAGCTGCAAGTTCCAAATCATGCGTCGGATAATTCTTCTCGTGATTCTTGAGTTGCCTGGAAGCGTAAGATATGACCTTTCCGTGCTGCATCAATACACATCCCAAACCGACTCTGGAGGCATCACAATAGACTACAAATCCCTCTCTGCCTTCTGGCAAGGCCAATACTGGTGCCGAGGTCAATCTTGACTTCAGTTCTTGGAAACTTTTCTCACATGCTTCGGACCACTGGAACTTAACTGCTTTCTGCGTCAATTTAGTCAACGGGGAGGCGAGGGTTGAGAATCCCTCTACAAACCTCCGATAGTACCCCGCCAGACCCAAAAAGCTGCGAATCTCTGTCGGGGTCGTGGGTCTAGGCCAATCTTTCACTGCCGCAATCTTCTGAGGATCCACCATAATTCCCTCACTGGAAATAACATGCCCTAGAAAAGCTACGGACTCCAACCAAAACTCACATTTTGAGAACTTGGCATACAATTGATGCTGAAGAAGGGTCTGCAATGCTGCTCTGAGGTGAACGGCATGATCTTCCCCGCTCCGAGAGTAGATGAGAATATCGTCAATGAATACAATCACAAAGGAATCTAGGAATGGCTTGAAAACCCGATTCATAAGGTCCATGAAAGCTGCCGGGGCATTGGTTAGCCCAAAAGACATGACCAAAAACTCGAAGTGACCATAACGAGTTCTGAAAGCGGTCTTAGGAATATCCTGCTCCCTGATTTTCAACTGGTGGTACCCAGACCGTAAATCAATCTTTGAGAAGAACTTCGCTCCCTGCAATTGGTCAAACAGATCATCCACTCGAGGCAAGGGATATTTATTCTTGATGGTGACTTTGTTGAGCTGCCGATAATCAATACACATTCGAAGTGACCCATCCTTCTTTCTGACAAAGAGAACCGGAGCACCCCACGGCGACACACTCGGTCGTATGAACCCTTTCTCTAATAAATCCCTCGACTGCTCCTTTAACTCCCTTAACTCTGCTGGCGCCATTCTGTATGGTGGAATGGATATTGGCTGAGTATCTGGCATTACATCGATTCCGAAATCAATCTCCCTATCCGGCGGGATGCCTGGAAGCTCATCTGGAAACACTTCAGGAAATTCATTCACAATTGGCACGGACTCGAGGATAGGCACATCTGAGGTGGTGTCCGTTACCCGAACCAGGTGATAGATACACCCCTTCTTAATCATCTTCGAAGCCTTAAGGTAGGAAATAAACCTACCCCTTGGCACTACACCATTTCCTCTCCATTCAATGACTGGCTCGTTAGGGAACTCGAGCCTCATAACTCTCGTTCGACAATCAAGTTTGGCAAAGCACGAATAGAGCCAATCCATCCCCATAATTACATCAAAATCTACCATCCCAAGCTCAATAAGATCGGCTGTGGTATCACGACCACCCACCGTAACAACACAATTCCTATAGACTCGTGAGGCTGTAATAGAATCACCGATTGGAGTCGACACAGAGAACGGCTCATGAAGCCGTTCGGGTACTATCCCAAAACTTGAAGCAATGAATGGAGTAACATAAGACAAGGAGGACCCTGGATCAATAAGGGCATAGCAATCAATAGTCCGAACAGACATGATACCTGTAACAACATCTGGAGAAGCCTCGGCATTTTGGCGGCCACTCAATGCATAGAATCGGCTAGGTCCACCCCTACCCCGAGCTCCACCCCTAGCTGCACCACGCCCTGCTGCTGCTGGAGTACGCGCTGATGATGTAGCAGCTGAAGAACCGGATGACTGAGCAGATCCCCTACCTATACCCTGACGGGGTGCACGGCAGTCCCGCTGAATGTGACCTCTCACCCCGCACCCGAAGCACACTGGAAGGTCAAGGTAGCAAGTTTCTGTATGAAATCTCCCACACTCGGGGCATGTAGGTCTCCCCTGCTGCTGGGATCTCACCCCAGGATGACCAGACTGACGAGACCTCCTGCTGTCTGAACCAGGTCTCGAGTAACTGCCCTGCTGATGATTGTGCACGGATGGCGGTGCACTCGCGGAGGACTGAGCATATGACTGGGATGGCCCTGAGGACCCCCTCCCTGGAAGTGATCTCCCTGAACGACCCATTGACCGGGCCCTGTTGCTACTTTCTCTTTCTGCACGAATCTTCAATTTCCTGGCCTCTGTGGCCTGAGCAAACCCCACAATCCTCCCATAGTTCATGTCTGAGTGCAAAGTTGCTGTGGCGGCCTCATTCACTACCGAAGGGCTAAGGCCCTGAACAAACCGTCGAACCCGGGCATCCATGGTCGACACTAAATGAGGAGCGTACTTGGACAACCTTACGAACTCCATGTGATACTCCCAAACACTCATACCGCCCTGTTTGAGAACCTCGAACTCAGTGGCACGGGCTGCCATTGCCTCAGCAGGTAAGAAGTGGTCCATAAATGCATCCACGAACTCATCCCATCCGGCCGGAGGGCCCCCTTCCTCACGGGAATCCTCCCACATTTCAAACCATGAACGTGCCGCTCCCTTCAGTCTGTAAGAGGCCAACTCTACCCCCTCTATATCTGTAGCCTTCATTACTCTGAGGGTCTTGTATATCTCATCAAGGAATTCCTGTGGGTCAGCCTCCGGATCGGTACCTGAGAATTCTGGAGGGGCCAATCGCAAGAACCGGTGGACTCTGGAGCCAAAGGAATCTCCCTGTCCGCTGGAGGATGCAGGGGCATCATGGGATCTCTGGGCCTGGGCGGCTACTAACTGTGTTAACATATGGATGGCTCCCCTAAGTTCTTCATTAGAGATACCAGAGCCCGAAGCGGGAACTGTATCTGAGTCAGGAACACTGGCAGGAGGAATGGTGGCATCCTCTGCCGCAGCTGGAATAGGGACACTTGGGTTTTGAACAGATGGGCCAGGCAAATTCGGGACTGGTGGGTCATTCTCTCCCACGGCATCGGGTACATGATTAACAGCTGCACTTGGGCCGGCATTGGCCCTAAGGCCGAGTCTAGCCTTCTTCTTAGGTGCCATATTCTGAAAATTTGGGAACAAGGCACGAATTAGACACAGGTATCTCCACATTGCATTTTACCGCACGATATAGATTAACAAAGAAGTAGGTAAATTCCTAAATGCCCGTGTAGCCCCCTACTTATATGATGTGGTCGACAACACACCTATAAGAAGGGCACTACTAGACACGGCTCCGAGACATCCTAGGACACTTTAAAAACTACCTGAAAAATTCACCCCTAGTGTCACGCCCCAAATCGAGGAACATGACCGGCGCCTGACCGGGTTGCCCCAGTCAAGCGGACCTGGGTGCCTTTCATTCCCACGCGTTACCCCTGTGATGACCGTTTCTCATTAACCAAATATATTACTAATCATAATTGATTTCACATTAAACAAATAAAAATGATACGAGTGATTCATTAACAAGATTTCAACTTTTACAACGCCCGACATAACACGATATATATACATAAGACTGGAGTCCCACAGTTTACATGTCTACAGAGCCTCTAGGATACAAAAGGGAAATACAGTACTTGCCGGTAACAAGGCTCCGGCTATACCTTACAAAACCAAAATGAAATCTAAACCAAAGTGGCAAGAACCACACAAGACCCCGAGGAAGAAAGGGGCTCACCAAGACGGGCAGTGGAAGGAGAAGAATACTACTGCCGACGAGCTGAAGTGCCTGCTACTGATCCACCTACAATCATGACACGAATGTAGCGCCCCCGGCAAAAGGGACGTCAGTACACTTGAATTGTACCGGTATGTATGGACAAACTTTGTCCCAAGTAAACTCAAGCCATTAAATTACATCAACAATTAATTAAGCCAACCAACCATGTTTCCACATTTTCCTCATTTCAAATAATTCTCAACTCAAAGCACTTCCTACGATCAACCAATTTAACAATTACCAATCAATCACATAAAGCACAAGTAGTCAAACAAAGGGGCAATCAGTGCCCCACAGGTTGCAAACTCTCCTGTTGTCTCCTTTCACAATTTCACATTATTGATTTATGTATCAATTTTCAATAGCGATTTCGATCGCTTTCCATCCTTATTACCCCTGACCACCCTTATTACCTCGGCCACCCTTATCACCCCAACCCAAACCTTATTTCACCACGTCGCGGCGCGCGACACGACCCCGCCTTACAGTTGAAAACACAACAATTTCAAACAGCAGATAAGGTACTACACACAATTTCAACAAGTTCAAATAAGCAACTTGCACATTGTTTCATATTCTCAATTACTTCTCAAGCCAATATCACAACCAAGTTACAATGTTTCCACATTCAATAATATTCACACATGTATATTCAACAATTTTCCATAATTCAAGTGTTTCATCTCTTTCCACAATAAACCAATTCTCAAGTGTTTCGATTTCTTTTCCACAAGGTGCCATATAGGCCATCATAATCATTATTCACAAATTCTTTACCCAATTCAACTCTCATTTACCTTTCGGTTCATATTTCTTACCACAACACTCATAGTTCAACAACAACTTTGAATATCCAACAACAACATCAATTAATCACATACAATTTCTCAAATCAACACATGCCAAACAATTTTACACATAAGGGGCGATTTCACAAGAATCAAAATTAGCCATACATACCTGGTGATGATTTTTCTTCCGTTAACTTTCTACTTTATGCTTACCCAAGATATCCTATTCTTGCCAACCTTGTTCTTGAAGACTCTTACTTCTACCCACTTCTTTTTACTAGAAATCAAGTTCAATAATCATGCATGAGTGTAAAAATTCTATTTTCAAAAGCTATTATATGCAAACCTCTCTTTACCCAATTAAAACTGAAAATCAAAGAAAATAGTTAGGGTTTTTACCTTGAAAATATTGGGGAAGTTGAATCCTTGCCCTAGAATCCCTTGGAATTAAGTAGTTGGAACAATCTTTGAAGATGAAGAACTTCTCTCTCTAAAAACCCTCTCTTCTCTCTCTAATTTTTGGTGAGATGATATGATAAAAATGAAGAAGAGGTGTGTTATATTAAAGAAGAGATCGGGTCAAAATGTTACAAAAACTGGGCCGGGGTCAAATATGCGGTCACTATGCGACCGCAGAATCAACATGCGGTCCGCATAATGACCGCAGAATGGCTCAAAAATTACGCAGGCTCTGGAACGATTTGCGGTCACTATGCGGACCGCATGTTGATTGTGCGGTCGCAAAAGTGCACCGCAGATTGACATGCGATCGCATATCGACCGCACATTGGACACAATTTTGGGCAACTCTCTGGAACGATTTGCGGTCACTATGCGGACCGCATATTGATTCTGCGGTCGCAAAAGTGCACCGCAGATTGACATTTTTCTGGAAAAATTTTATTCTACATTTTGAAACTTAAATCACTATCAAGGGTCCGAACCGCGGCTCGCAAGCTCGCCGCGAAGAATTCTACGCATTCCTAACACATTATTCGGACCATGACACCACAACTACTAGGTTTTATGCACAAAATTTTTACGGGGCCTTACAACTGTCTCCAGCAAAACAGCTGCAATTCCTCTGTGCCATCATAACATAGAACTGTGATCGCGTCTCGCATTATAGAAATAGAGTACCTGAATCCTCCTCGAGAGGTCATAACATCACGTGGCCTTTCCACGATTCGTGATTCTATCCAAACACTATTACTCATGAAGCACCTCAAGCTACCAAGCTCAAAATGGTTAGCCACGCATAGATCTAGGTCTTGAACCCAAGCAATCAACCTCACCCACGGTGAAACAATTAACGTATGCTATCAAATCCTGAAAGGTCACAACCGACGTGCCATTTGCCAAGCGATACTCAAAACGGACTTTTCCTCAGAAGTGGGGAAGTATTGTATACCCAGTAGCATATAACTAACTATATTTTCACAATATTCTGTTGCAGCGTGCAACCCGCTCCAATGACATACCCGTGGCGGCGTGCCACCCGATCCAAATAACCCGTGGCAGCGTGCCACCCGATCCATGCATAAATCTCGCAAAAAGGAAATGCATATCGAGTCGAATTTTCTCATTACAGCAAACATATATATATATATATATATATAGCCTCAAGCTCGGCCACATGAAACGCATCCGACAACGTTTCTCAATACTCGAACTGAATCAATGGTAGATACCTCTACACTGACATTCCGCCACTAAGGTCCAACTGACATAGTAATGCCTACCAGACGTCCGCTGGTCCTGTGTACAACTACTCTATTGGAGCATACTCCGATGCTCTCTGCTACGCAATTTGTGCCATTTTCCGACATAGTCCATATCACATTTGTCTAGAAGACCAGTCTTATGTCAACCAGTCTGAAATAAGGTATCATAACCCAAATTCATCATATCAAGCTAAGAGAGAGCCACTAGAGCTTCCGATTTCCAATAACCATAAAACGGTGCCGATACACGCGATATACAACCACTGCATAGGTGGATTACGAGAACTTCTAGTCTCCAACACATATATAACACATGAATCGCTATACCTGGTTCCACACTCCACCGTACGAATACATAACGCACATCAAGCGCCCATTCATACCACGAAAGCCATTCGGATATTTCCTTATGCCATTTACAACTCAATCATCAATAGTCGATCCAACAAGAGAATACCACCATACCACTGGATATCATCAGTTTACATTACCTTGTCCTTTTTGGATCATATTCTATGCCAAGTTACTAGAATAGCAGTACCATTTTCCTTAATCGCCAGAAAGATCGAATCTTTAAATCACCTGCAGCTGCCCGCGCTGCTCAATAATTTTAATGACTCCCCATATATTATGAACTGATCTCAAAACCTTGAATATGCCATTATTAACTTTCCATAACACATCGTGTATACCATATCACACTAAGACAACATGGGAATTCATATCCCTTTCCTCCGCCGCAAACATCGGCGCACTCAACTAGTCAAGGACTTTCATGATCCCATATAGAAGAAAAACTCATTACACATTCCACGCTTTACATACCGACAGGAATATACTCATTTTCAAACCATGATAAAACACATCACAAACTATTTCTTCCCATTTGTTGCATAAGTTTAACTGCCAGGACTGAGTCCATATACCCATATCAAGTTACACAACTGCCAGCACTCAAGAGCTTTGCTACAATGTCTGCAAGACTCATTACTTCAACCACATACCAGGTATCAATCGTATTCCTTTTTATACCACTTCGGTTTATTAACAAGTTACTCCATTTACTCAATTTCTTTTCTGAACCATCTTTAACTTAGTATTAGCTTTTACTGTAGCACTACCATAACTCAACTCATTTTACCACACGAGACTCGTACATAAGACCACACGGTCTAAGACCTATAGGCCACTGAATACTTTCTCAATGTTTCCTAAAAGTACCACATTCTACCACTTTATTTTGATGAACTTCCCGCGATTTTTAAATTGTTATCATTACTTCCCAATACGGATACCTAGAATCCCATCATTCACATGATATAACACAAGCCTTGAAATCGCCATCTTTAGCCACATACACAAATCTTAAGGCACCTGACTGTTACAAGCAAAATCTTGAACACTGCAAAACCATTCTCGGGCATCGTTCACCCTTATTCAGCTGTAATTCAATTGTCCTATTGAGTAGAACCACTCGTGTTTTGTTAGAACTCTGACATCGCAAAACATGATTACTTACAGATACAATCAGCTATCTTTTTTTCTATACGGTGAATATTCTTTACCAACAATAGTTCAAAACACCCTAGTACTTCATCAGATCTACGAAGCACCATAACCTTTACCAGAATTTCCCAACATACTTAGAGACATAATCAACATAGCACACAATAGTGCAATCAGTTAATCATTAGCAACCTCCCCAACTTAGCTCGAAGCCATTCATCAAAGCACTTTCAACCACTCATATCTTTATTACTCAAGTGATGCCGAAATGTTACAATGAGATTAAACTCAAGTCATTTACAAGCCTTGACAGAGACTCGAATCATCAGAGACCTTAGCTCTTCTGCAATTCTTGCATTTATACACGCACCACCAATAAGGCCACTCTCTTTAGGTGACAGAAATCTTTCTAAGTCCCAAATTTTTCAAAAATTTCGGCAGAGTTTCCTTTGTAATTTGGCCTATCCACCTGCTAGAGAATCACCAAACCATTCTAACAATACTTCCATAACTCAACAAGACATCGCAATGTATATCAACAACATTAATCTCAACACTATACAAGTTATATTATCAAAATTGATACATGGACTTGCGCTGCACCTACTCGAATCATAACATATGTCAAAATACCCCTCACCGCAATACTCATAGCACAACCAATTCAATTTTCTTGAGTCTACACTCATACTACCACACATAGTGCACTTTACATTTCCGCTAAGAGGCAACGAACATATTTCTCACGCCCATAACTAGGGCTACATATCAAATCACAACAAGAACTGAATACCTTACAACTCTCCCATTATCAAACTGCCATTTGCATAATAAAGATCAATACCGATCGTATGAACTTCATAATACCGACTCGCGAAATTAGTACCTTGGTGCTCAAGTCATAGACAAAGATCTGGCCTCAAGTCCTCCCGACTGGCCCAACATGAATTCATAGAGATTATATCTCGCCCCTCGATCGGGGAATCACAAGCCTCAAGGCAATTATATTACTGAGCGCTCGAAGCGTACACGGACGTGTGGAAGGAATTTCAAAAATTATATCTCAAGCTGAATCAAGTGCGCACGATAAGAATTCCAAGAAATGTGAAGTGTTTCCTAAAGGTTCACAACCTCCCAAGGATAAGTACAGGCGTCCCCGTACCGATCCACAAGACTCTACTAACCGGCTCAAGACTCATGAGGCCTAGTAAACCTAGGCTCCGATACCAACTTGTCACGACCCCAAATCCGGTCGTGATGGCGCCCAGCACATTGCTAGGCCAGCCTGACCAATCAACAGAAACACAGAGCTATTAGCTCACTTAAACCATTTTTGGCTTAAACAAAAATAGAACAACAGTAATGGAATAACCCAAGTACAGGGATCACATCCCAAAAACAATAACAACTCCCCAAGGACCAGGGGTCACGAGTCATGAGCCTTTACAGAGTATACAAAGTTTAAATAGTGAATATAACTGTGCACAAGTGTGGGATGGTCAGAACAAAAATATAGACAAACCGGAGAATCAGGTCCTGCGAACGCTGGCAACTACCTCGACTGTCCAAAAGCACTCCCGAGCCGCAATAGAATCAGCCCTGCTGTGATGTACCTAAATCTGCACACAAGGTGCAGGGAGTCGGGAGTGAGTACTTCCAACTCAGCAGTAATAAAAGTAAATAATGTTGAAAGGAAGAAAACCACGATAGGCACTATCTCATGCTACACAATACAGAACTATCTTTTTATTCCTTTCAAGCATATGTGAGTAGATTATTAAAATCTCAATTTTTAGCTACTTTCTTTCATAATATTATACCAATACCTGGATACAATCTCAAGCAGTGCAAGTCCGCACTCAAATCAGCCCCTCGGGCTCAGCACTCCTTATCAATTTACAACAGGAGATCTGGTCAATAAGGCAACTAATGCATGTGTGCCAGTAATGTATGTGTGCTGAATGTTATGCCACGTAGTACACGTAAACCAATATATGTATGCCATGCAATGCATATGACCGCTATGGCGTGTAGCCCGATCCAATTTGGGTACCCGGGCTCACTGTGGGGGTTCATACTCCGGAGGGGCTCCTACAGCCCAAGCACAATATTAATATCACACCTGCTGCGGCACGCAGCCCGATCCGTATACCACTGCGGCGTATAGTCCGATCCATGCATGTGTATGCATATGCTCACATAAATTGTCATGCCCTAACATATGGCCCTCGACCCAAATCAGTCTAACAAATAATCAAGAAAGCTCTATGGGCAACAATATCATATTAGCTCACAGCTAAAATATTATTAAGACCTTGTTCAAGTTTTTCATAACCTTATAAGAATGCTGAATAGCAAAATACCATTTAAAACCTTAAATTTAGAATAAAATATGCACATTATTATCAAGACAGTGATACCAATCCCTGAAGGATTCAAATAATTGGCACGAAGCCCAAACATGATAATTAGTCCAATTCATTTCAACAATTACGTGTTATTATTTATTACGCGGGACGAACCAAGTCACGATCCCCAATGGTGCTCTACCCCATGCCCGTTATCCGACGTGCAAGTCACCTCAACACAGCACTAAGATGTGCAAGTCCGGGGTTTACCAACCCTCAGGACATCATTTACAAGTATTACCCACCTCGAACCGATGAAAGCTCATGCCCGCGACGCCTTAGCTCCTCGAATCGGCATCCACGCGTGTCAAAACTAGCACAAATCAGCACAAATATATCAAAATAGGCTAATGGAACGATACCCAGTCAAAACAACTCAATTTACACCGAAATTCACAAAGTTGCCAAAACCCGACTTTCGGTACGCTTCTCAAAAAATTACAAAAGTTACATATTCGGAATCATTATCTCGATACGAGTCTAGGCATATAAAATTTACCATAATCGGACTCCATTTGCCCACTCAAATCAGTGTTTTTCTTCAATTTAGGCCTAGGGCTCAAACCCCCCTTTAATCTTCCATTTACAGGGAATTAACCAAGGATTTCATGATAAAATGATGTAATTAAGCCACAAAACTTACCTCCGACGAAACCCCAATGATTTCCCAGCAATCTCCCGTCAATACCTTCTCTTGGAACTCAAAAATGGAGGTTTGGGGTATGAAACCCGCGACTGGTTATGTTCTGGTTTTAACTTCACTGCCAGCCTAATTTCTTCATCGCGTTCGCGACGCCTCTCACGCGAACGCGATGCCTTATTCCAGTCCTTCATCGCGAACGCGACACACAGTCACGCGTTCCACGAAGACCATTCTCCCCAGCCTGGATTTTTCCTCTACGCGAACGCGACATACCTCACGCGTTCGCGATGCCTTATGAATTCCTTATACGCGAACGCGACCCAAACCATCGCGAACACGATGCTTCCCAGCTTCCTCTTACGCAAACGCGGCACCACCCCTCGCGAACGCGATGACCACTGACCCCGGCCCACGCGAACGCGGAACTTGCCTTCGCGAACGCGAAGGCTTATTTTATGCCCAGTGATCTGCAATTTTACAGCAGACTTCCAAGTTCCAAAAATGCCGGATGATGGTCCGGATTCACCCCGAGGCCCCCGGGACACCAACGAAAACAACCAACATACTCAAAAACACGATACGAACTTATTCCAAGCATAAAACCACCATCCTATACATCAAAATCACTAATTACACACAGATTCAAGCCTAAATTTCTTCAAAAATTCCGAATTGCTCATTCAATCAAAAACCCGACCAAACGACGTCTGAATGACCTGAAAATTTGCAGACATATCCAAAATCACATAACGAAGCTACAAGAACTATCAGAATTCCATTCCGACCCCCGGATCAAAATCTCACCTACCGTTCGGATTTCGCCAAAATTCAACCTTAGCCAATTCAAGCCTAAAACTACACCGGGCCTCCAAATTCAATTTCGATTGCTCTCCTAAGTCATAAATAATCCCTCGAAACTAGTCGAATCATCGGAATCCGATTCCGAGCACTCTAACTCGATAGTCAACTCTAGGTTGACTTTCCATATTCAAACTTCCTTCAAACATGCTATTTGCTTCATTTTCAATTCAATTCACTCCTAACTCACCCGATAGGTTCTAACACCGATATAGAAGCATAAGATATGTTAATTCAAGGTAACGAGGTGGAATTCTCATAATGACGGGCCCGGTCGTTACATTTTTTATGCAGGGAAAATTGTTTACTATGAAACGAAAGAGGAATTCTGTGGGTTCTTGCCCTAATTTTAATATTTTGTCTCAGTCAAGTATATCAAATTATCCTGAACCTAGTGTTGATTGCATAGCTGCTGAACAATCTATTTCTTCTGATACACAAAGAAAGGATTCTGATAAAAATACTATTTTATATTCAAGTGTGAATGAGGGAATTTATGTTTCTCCTCTTAAAGTTGCTAAGTCTGTTTCTCAAGTAGAAGATAAGAATGTACAATCTGAAAATGAAAAAGAAAATTTTGCTTCCAGTAAAGGAAAAGAAGTGGTCCGACCACAAGAACCGCAGATTGCACAAAGTGCACATGTAGAAGAAGAATTTCTTGGCAGAGGAAAAAGAATATGTAATGCCAGTTGGCATTTAAAATCACCATATAAGGGAACATGTAAAGGTCTGAATTGGAATCCAAAATATGTTCGAAGATGTTGCTGGCATTATCGTAAAACAATCAGACATGCTGAGGATAATTTTGAAGAATATTTAAAGGAAAACAAGAGAAGAGGTCATCTACCAATGTGAGTTTTGATATTTCGTTTAATGTATTTTTATTTGATATATATGTTATTAAAATTTCACTTTTCTTTTGTTTTTGATAATTGTTTTGTCATTGTTTTTTTAGGGGTGTTACTGATATTTACAAAAAGATCCTGTACTGGAAGCAAAGCCATATAAACTTTACAATGAGAAAATAAAATCGAGGATGTTCTTTAAAGAGATTGTAGATGATAAGTATACATTAACTGATGCGGTATGTATATATCTTTTATGTTGTGAACTTTTCATTTTCTTTAATATTACATTTGACATTTTTTTTTGTTTTATATTCAGCACATAGATGTGGTAATGTATTTTTTGAGGAAGAAGCATATATAGCACATCAATGATTATCCATTTGCTTCAACAACAACAGATTTGAGCTTTAGTGACACTTTGGACAAAGAGGGGTTGCTCGATGGTAAGCAACCCCCACTTCCAACCGAGAGGTTGTGAGTTCGAGTCTCCCCAAGAGCAAGGTGGGAAGTTCTTGGAGGGAAGGATGCCGGGGTCTATTTGGAAACAGCCTCTCTACCCCAGGGTAGGGGTAAGGTCTGCGTACACACTACCCTCCCCAGACCCCACTAAGTGGGATTATACTGGGTTGTTGTTGTTGTTGTTGTTGTTGACACTTTGGAATTTGCATATAAAGACTGGCATGAACGTCCAAAAGAGTTTACTGAGTTTGAATTTTGGAATGTAGGATTGGGATTTTCTCTTATTCAGTATGTATTGGGTGAGAATCGTAGATGTGGGATTCCATGGTCATCGGTTGACAAAGTATTCTGTCCGATTCGAATCCCTGCACCAATTGTCGATGGTAACGTTGAATTTGATTGTTGTACTTATTATTACCTGGTAGTATTAGATCTGAATGAGAAGACCATAGAAGTCTATGATTCTGTGTACCAGGGATATGAGTATGAAGTTATAAAGAAGCAAGTTCATCAATATCAGGATTTTATTCCTATGGTGTTGGAATATTGTAAATTTGGTGACTTGCATCCTATATTTGGGCATGAGTATAAACCATTTGTTGTTCACTGGAAAGAATCACCAAAACAGATAGGGAACACAAGTTGTGGAGCATTTGTTATAAGGTATATTGATATGTTGATGAAAGGAAAGATATTATGTAAATTGTGCCCAATACAATGAAATATTATCGTCATTATCTTGGTTTTAGTCTGTGGGCACAAGCAGATTGGAAACACAAATCAGGGTATCAAAGTCCTCCAGAGATGGTTGGTGATGATTATGGAAATGAAGGAAATAACTTTTGTAAACATCCTTTAAATTATGGTAGTTTTGAAATGTAAATGCCCTGATAAGCATAGTTTTTATGTTGAAAATACTATTTATGAAGTTATAATATACCATTCAGTAATGTTTATAGAATAGCAGTGTCACGACCCAAAATGGAGGACCATGACTAGCACCCGACCATACTTGCCGAGCACCAACGTACAATTTATCTAACCTTCTTTATTATCTTTTAGGGCTAACGAGACCAATATAAATGGTAGACATGGATCATAGGCAACCAACAATAAAATATGATTGCATGAACCTACATAACATGGGATGACCAGAAAATCAAGAAACTATATACATATGGTACAAGCTACCACGCTAAAATGAAAGACTAATCAACAAAAACCAGCCGACAAGGCATACCAAACTATACATGAGTCGACACTTATCTATGAGCCTCTAAAGGAACATAAGTGCTGCAACATAGCCGGAACAGGGCCCCGACATACCCATAATGTCTATAACAAAAATGCATACCAAGACCAAGGCAAGTCCGGAGAAGGGATCTCGCCAATCACCGCTGAACTGGACAACCTACTGTGATGGGGGAGCTACACCTGCCTGTCTATCAGGACCTGCAGCACGACATGCAGCGTCCACAAATAAAAGGACGTCAGTACGAATAAAGTACTGAGTATGTAAGGCAGAGAACCATAAATACGAACAGTAATGTAAGCAGGGATAGAGAATATACAACCTGTAACATCTGAGTACCTCTGAGGGCTACTGACATGAAATGCATGATACATATGTATAAATACATAATCTTTTAAAACATACGCCTCTGTGGGCATCATCATTATCATATCGTACCCGGCCGTAATAGGCTCGGTAAAAACATACCGGCCATTATAAGGCTCGGTAGAATCGTACCCGGCCACGTGGAGCTCGGTAAAACCCAACTGATCAGTGGTTGCACAATAGGTGCCGTACCCGGCCGACTATAGCGCGGCTCGGTAGAGTAAAGTAGATACATATATATAATGCATGCTCGACTCATGGAAACACCTTGTAGACCTTTCGGAGTGACGTAAGGTCGGTATCCTATGTACACCATATTAGGACTAACTCTTCACTATGAACCTTATAGGAATCAGGAAGTACCAACAAGATTGATAACATAAGAATAAGAGAAGCAACATCAACATCAATCGCTCCATAAGAGGGGAAACAATGTAAGTACTGCTAGCTTCTAAGAGTAGAGTATCTTTGGAAGCTCGTTCATTACATTATGTTACAATCGGAGTCGTGCAAAAGAAGGAAAGGGATAGCCTCACATACCTTGTATATACTGCCACAACCTCAAGCTATGCAAACGTCACGACTCCTTAGTCTACAATAGGAGAAATGACACTATCGTTAACGTTTAAGCGTCGCAACTATTATGTACCAATCACAACCTATTTTGTGATGAAACGGACAGCACCTCCCCTATATATATGACTTCACACCATTCAAAAAAATCACCAAACAGCCTAAACAACATCAATAATAAACATATTGAGCCTCCCAAAACAGTCCACACACAACCTAATCACATCATACATATGACGGCCACTATAGTCGTATCAAACGACCCAAAAATATTATGAAGAACTAGCAGACCACAACCCAACATATATATGGTGTTTCTCCACACCCTTCCTCCTCCAAAACTCCACAAAACAGTAATAAAAAACGCAGCCCAACAGCAACACAAAACAGTCCACAAAACAGTCCGCTACAAGTGAATAACTTGAACTCACGGCTTCCGATCACCGTCCCGTGAGTTCTTACATGTATATAACGAATTACCATGAATTCACAGCAGAATAAATGTATGAAATATAGCAGTAAACTCACCTTAATTGTTGGATAACTCAGCCTTTAACTTGGCGCTTCAAACTCTAGTGTTTACCCCCAATTTGAACTTGAAAGAGAGGGAAAATCAATTAGGGTTTGTGGATAATTTTTGGGAGGAAGTTTGCAGGGTTTTAGGTCTGGTTATTTGTGAAATATAAAGAGGGATATATTGCAGAAGATAAGCCTTTTAATGGGCTCCTTTTCTGACCCGAAATTTCCTCTTTTGGGCCGACATTTAACCAAGTAGCTGACCCACCTACTTGCACCTAGCAGCTTGTGCAGTCTCACGAAAATGTCTATATCTCTCTATTCCAATGTCGTATTGATAAACCGTTTAATGCGTTGGAAACAAGACTCATAGATATTCAATTTGGTGGGTAGATCACCCAGTAATTCCAAGTATATTGGGAGAAAGACTTAATAACATTTGACCTAAAGTTTAGGTAAAACTATGAACCTAAGTTGCAACAACGTTTGTCGACTTTTGTTTCATAACTCGTTTGACTTCAAGAATTATGATACGGATATTATATGATTCAAATACCTTAAATCATGACCTCCTAAGTATACTAAGCATCTATAGGTTTACCCAAAAGTACGAGTTACAAGCATCCTTGATTCGTTTAACTTCTAATATTTGTTAACACCCTTATGCACCCTTGTATCACTTAAGATTAATCGGATTAACTTCTTATCATCTCAAGGATAATTCCTTCTTGGATTTGTGTTATCTAACTTATGGCATGAACTACCGTGTGTGGATATGGGTTGTAACACCCTCCCCCCCTAGGAACATTCGTCCTCGAATGTAAGGGTTTATGGGGAGTCCAAATCATCGTGGATTCTAGCGGAAATTTTTGGTCAATTTTCCCCTATAAAATGGTCACTAGCAAAATTTGCAAGCAGTGAAGCTCAAAGTATGACCACACAAGGCTACACAAAGCATTATGGACATGGACATTATTTACATATCACCACTTTGTATTAAGGAAGAGAGTTCTCAAGTTATTGCTTACCTCATAAAGTCATTTCACCTTTATAATGTATCATGCGTTCGACCAACATCCTTGTTATCATCATTCCGGAATAGGTAAGGGTATTTAGACTTCATCTCTTCTTCCGCTTCCCATGTCATTTCTTTCATATTCTTGTTCCTCCACAATACTTTGACGGAAGCTACATCTTTTGTTCTCAGCTTGCGGACTTGTCGATCTAATATGGCCACTGGCACTTCTTCATAAGATAGATGCTCTGTAACTTGAACATCTTTGATAGGGACAACTCAAGAAGGGTCTCCAATACATTTCCTCAACATAGATACATGGAATACCGGTGGACAAATTCTAATTCGGATGGCAATTCTAACTCATAAGCAACTTGTCCAATTCGTTGAAGAATTTTATACGGACCGGTATACCTTGGACTCAGCTTACCTTTCTTCCCAAAACGCATAACACCCTTCATTGGTGAAATCCTCAGGAAAACCCAATCACTAACCTCAAATTCTAGATCACGACGTCGGACATCGGAATAAGACTTTTGCCTGCTTTGTGCCGTCCTCAATCGTTCCTATATAACTTTCACCTTCTCAATGGCTTGGTGAATCAAATCTGGCCCATATAATTCTGTTTCACCGACTTCGAACCATCCAACTGGTGATCTACATCTCCTCCCATATAGTGCCTCATATGGGGCCATTTTAATACTGGAATGGTAGCTATTATTGTAGGCAAATTCTATGAGTGGAAGATGGTCATCCCAATTTCCCTTAAAATCTAGAACACATGCTCGTAGCATATCTTCCAATGTCCGAATGGTACGTTCAGCCTGTCCGTCAGTCTGCGGATGAAATGCAGTGCTGAGATTCACCTGTGTGCCTAAACCTTTCTGAAAAGACCTCCAAAAGTTAGCCGTAAATTGAGCTCCTCGATCCGATATAATAGATACCGGCACACCATGAAGCCTAACAATCTCCTTGATATACAACTTCGCATAATCTTCAGCCGAGTAAGTTGTCTTAACTGGCAGAAAATGAGCACATTTTGTAAGTCGATCAACTATCACCCAGATAGAGTCAAACTTATGATAAGATCGAGGTAATCCAATAACGAAGTCCATATTAATCACCTCCTATTTCCAGGTCGGAATCTCTATATTCTGAAGCAATCCACCGGGTTTCTGATGTTCTATCTTTACTTGTTGACAATTGGGACACTGGGCTACAAATTCTGCAATAGACTTTTTCATGTTATCCCACCAATACTGCTCCTTGACATCATGATACATCTTTTTTGAGCCAGGATGGATGGAATATCGGGATTGATGAATTTCATTCATAATCTTTTCTCGCAACCCTGCTACATTCGGCACACATAATCGGCCCTGGTATCTCAGTGCCCCATCTCTTCCGATCTCAAAAGCCGTAATTTTACACTGCTGAATGTTCTCTCTCAATCGTAGTAAGATAGGATCTTCATATTGCCGTGCTTTTACCTCGGCTACCAAAGATGATTCTGATGTATTATGTACAATAATACTTCCGTCATCAGAGTCTAACAATCTGATTCTCATATTGGCTAGCTGATGAAGCTCTTTAGTCAACCCCCATCTACCTGCATCAATATGTACTAAGCTTCCCATTGACTTACGGCTGAGAGCATCTGCCACAACATTGGCTTTACCGGGATGATACAATATCTCGACGTCGTAGTCCTTCAGTAATTCAAGCCACCTACACTGCCCCAAATTCAACTCTTTCTGCTTGAAGATGTATTGTAGACTCTTGTGATCCGTGTAGATGTCAACATGGACGCCGTATAAGTAGTGCCGCCATATCTTCAAAGCATATATTACTGCAGCCAATTTCAAATCATGGGTTGGATAATTCTTTTCATGCTTATTCAATTGTCTTGATGCATATGAAATCACCTTCCCATGCTGCATCAACACGCACCCCAAACCTATACCCGAGGCATCACAATATACCACATATCCTTCTGTTCCTTCAGGGAGAGTGAGCACCGGTGCGGATGTCAATCGATCCTTCAGCTCCTGAAAACTACGTTCACAAGTGTTAGACCACTGGAACTTGGTAGCTTTCTATGTTAACTTAGTCAATGGTGTTGATATAGAGGAAAACCCTTCTACAAATCGCCTATAATATCCTGCTAGCCCCAGGAAGCTACGAACTTCTGACGGTGTTGTAGGTCTCGGCCAATTCTTTACTGCATCAATCTTCTGAGTGTCGACACTAATACCCTCGTCAGATATCACATGGCCAAGGAATGCTACCGAGTTCAGCCATAATTCACATTTGGCGAGCTTAGCATATAACTTACGATCCTGAAGCATCTGTAATACTATCCGCAAGTGGCTCGCATGTTCCTCCTCCGAACGAGAATACACCGGAATGTCATCAATGAATACAATCACGAACACATCAAGATAGGGCCTGAATACAGTATTCATGAGATCCATAAAAGCCGCTGGGGCATTTGTTAGCCCGAACGACATCACCAAGAACTCAAAGTGTCCATATCTTGTCCGAAAGGCCGTCTTTGGAATATCCTTCTCCTTAACCCTCACCTGATGATACCCCGAACGTAAGTCAATCTTGGAGAAATACTTGGCACCCTGGAGTTGGTCAAACATGTCATCAATTCTTGGAAGTGGATACTTGTTCTTTATAGTAAACTTATTCAACTGTCGATAGTCGATACACATCCGTAATGACCCATCTTTCTTCCGCACGAATAGGACCGGCGCACCCCAAGGTGAAGTGCTAGGCCTAATGAAGCCCTTATCCAGTAAGTCCTTTAACTGCGCCTTCAACTCTCGCAGCTCTGCCGGGGCCATTCTATATGGAGGGATAGAGATCGATTGAGTGTCAGGCAACACATCAATAATAAACTCAATCTCCCTTTCTGGAGGAAGGCCTGGGAGTTCATTTGGGAAAACATCTGGAAATTCATTGACCACGGGGATAGATTGTAGAGTAGGCAGCTTTGCCTCTGCATCCCTAACACGAACAAGATGATAAATGTAACCTTTTGAGATCATTTTCCTTTCCTTAAGATAGGAAATAAACCTACCTTTCGATGTAGCAATGTTCCCATTCCATTCAATGACGGGTTCACCAGGAAATTGAAACTTAACCATCTTCATACGACAGTCAACATTTGCATAGCATGAGGCCAACCAATCCATTCCCAGTATCACATCAAAATCAACCATTTCTAACTCAAATAAATCTGCCGAGGTTTGACGACTACAAATCATCACAGTGCAACCTCTATATACCCTTCTAGCAATCACAGAATCTCCTATTGGAGTAGATACCGCAAGGGGTTTACTTATCAATTCAAGTTCAATGCCAAACTTATTAGCCACAAAGGGTGTAACATATGATAATGTAGATCCCGGATCAATCAACGCATATACATCATAAGAAAACACAAATAATATACCTGTAATAACATCTGGAGACAACTCGAGATCATGTCGACCTACTAGAGCATATGTTCGATTTTAAGCACCACTCGAACTCGGTCCTGCACCTCTACCTCTACCACGACCTGTCGACTGCTGAAAACCCCGTGCCGGAGGTCGAACTGATGAGGAAGAACCAGACACAGATCTAGTCGGTTGAGCCATACCATCACCTCCCCTGTTAGGACAATCCCTCATCATATGGCTAGGCTGTCCGCAAGAATAACACGCATCGGAACCTCGACGACACAGTCCAAAGTGGGCCTTGTCGCACTGATCACAACGTGGTGTTAGGGGGCTTCGTCTGACTAGTATCCCTGTGATGTTGCGATCCAGATGCCTGCGAACTCTGACCCGGACTAGAATAGGATCGATCATATCGAGGCCTTTGAAACTGTGGAGGAGCACTAGCTACAGATGGCGCCGAACTCCTCGAAGACTGGGGCCTGGCGCTGCCTCTGAAGTCATCAGAATACCTTGCAAATCTCGCCCTCTTATGCTGGCCCCTATCGTGCTCCCTATCCGCCCTCTGCTGGCGCTTACGATCCTCTAAGGTCTGGGCATAAGCTTGAATACGGGAAATATCCATGCCTTCTACCAAGGAGGCTGTCATACACTCATTAATCGGATGGGGTCCCAACCCGTTCACGAACAAATGCACCCTATCACTCATCTCGGCCACCATATGGGGAGCATACCTTGCTAAAGAATCAAACTGCATACTATACTCTCGCACACTCTAATTACCTTGTCTAAGGTTCAAGAACTTATCATCTCTAGCTCATCGTATCTCAACTGGCAAATAGTGACGAAGAAAGGCCTCAGAAAAATCCTTCCACACAGCTGGAGGAGAGTTCGGACCCCTGGATCTCTCCCAACTATCATACCAAAGAACCGCTAAATCTCGTAGTCGATAAGAAGCCAATTTTTACTGCCTCTGTATCACTAACATGCATAACCCGTAGTGTACGATGAACCTGGTCAATAAAAGTCTGCGGATCCTCCTTGGGGTCTGATCCGGTAAACACCGGAGGGTCTAAATTAATAAAATCACGAACTCTTGTACTAACCGGTTTATCAACAGTACCTATATTCTGCCTCTGAGCCTGAGCAGCTACCAAGCTAGTCAATAACTGCAAAGCACTCCGCATATCCTGGTCTGTAGTGCCATACGGAGGAGTTAGAGGTGCTGGGTGCCACCTAATATCCTCTAGAGGAGACGAAGTAGATGAGGTATGAGACATCATCTCACTCTGAGCCTCACTTTGGCCTGCTCTGGCTTGGGGCACCTGACCGGTACCCTCTCCCGCACCTGTATCAAGCCGTCTACTAATTGTTTGCTTCCTAGTCGAAGGCATCGCTGAAAGAAAACAAGGTGAATATTAGAGACGAACACTTATGACTCAACTCTATGCACGATCTAGATTCAGGAAGAAGGTAACAACCCTAGATGTCATGTAGCCTCCCGATTATAAATGTGGCGCGCTACACATCCATAATCAAGACTCTACTAGACATGGCTCATAGACAATCCCTAGGACAGACTTGCTCTGATACCAAGTTTGTCACGACCCAAACCGGAGGACCATGACTAGCACCCGACCATACTTGCCGAGCACCAACGTACATTTTATCTAACCTTCTTTATTATCTTTTAGGGCTAACGAGACCAATATAAATGGTAGACATGGATCATAGGCAACCAACAATAAAATATGATTGCATGAACCTACATAACATGGGATGACCAGTACAATCAAGAAACTATATACATATGGTACAAGCTACCACGCTAAAATGAAAGACTAATCAACAAAAACCAGCCGACAAGGCATACCAAACTATACATGAGTCGACACTTATCTATGAGCCTCTAAAGGAACATAAGTGCTGCAACATAGCCGGAATAGGGCCCCGACATACCCATAATGTCTATAACAAAAATGCATACCAAGACCAAGGCAAGTCCGGAGAAGGGATCTCGCCAATTACCGCTGAACTGGACAACCTACTGTGATGGGGGAGCTACACCTGCCTGTCTATCAGGACCTGAAGCACGACATGCAGCGTCCACAAATAAAAGGACGTCAGTACGAATAAAGTACTGAGTATGTAAGGCAGAGAACCATAAATACGAACAGTAATGTAAGCAGGGATAGAGAATATACAACCTGTAACATCTGAGTACCTCTGAGGGCTACTGACATGAAACGCATGATACATATGTATAAATACATAATCTTTAAAACATACGCCTCCTGTGGGCATCATCATCATCATATCGTACCCGGCCGTAATAGGCTCGGTAAAAACATACCCGGCCATTATAAGGCTCGGTAGAATCGTACCCGGCCACGTGGAGCTCGGTAAAACCCAATTGATCAGTGGTTGCACAATAGGTGCCGTACCCGGCCGACTATAGCGCGGCTCGGTAGAGTAAAATAGATACATATATATAATGCATGCTCGACTCATGGAAACACCTTGTAGACCTTTCGGAGCGACGTAAGGTCGGTATCCTATGTACACCTTATTAGGACTAACTCTTCACTATGAACCTTATAGGAATCAGGAAGTACCAACAAGATTGATAACATAAGAATAAGAGAAGCAACATCAACATCAATTGTTCCATAAGAGGGGAAACAATGTAAGTACTGCTAGCTTCTAAGAATAGAGTATCTTTGGAAGCTCGTTCATTACATTATGTACAATCGGAGTCGTGCAAAAGAAGGAAAGGGATAGCCTCACATACCTTGTATATACTGCCACAACCTCAAGCTATGCAAACGTCACGACTCCTTAGTCTACAATAGGAGAAATGACACTATCGTTAACGTTTAAGCGTCGCAACTATTATGTACCAATCACAACCTATTTTGCGATGAAACGGACAGCACCTCCCCTATATATATGACTTCACACCATTCAAAACAATCACCAAACAGCCTAAACAACATCAATAATAAACATATTGAGCCTCCCAAAACAGTCCACACACAACCTAATCACATCATACATATGACGGCCACTATAGTCGTATCAAACGACCCAAAAATATTATGAAGAACTAGCAGACCACAACCCAACATATATATGGTGTTTCTCCACAC